>CAJNSZ010000083.1:137017-147677 GCA_905329745.1 Rotaria sp. Silwood2 | reverse complement strand
GAGGCACCGTTGCTTTCACCATCTTTTTCAGGTTTTTCTTCGGAGGCACCGTTGCTTTCACCATCTTTTTCAGGTTTTTCTTCGGAGGCACCGTTGCTTTCACCATCTTTTTCAGGCTTCTCCTCTGAGGCACCGTTGCTTTCACCATCTTTTTCAGGTTTTTCATCGGAAGCACCATTGCTTTCACCATCTTTTTCAGGTTTTTCTTCGGAGGCACCGTTGCTTTCACCATCTTTTTCAGGTTTTTCTTCGGAGGCACCGTTGCTTTCACCATCTTTTTCAGGTTTCTCCTCTGAGGCACCGTTGCTTTCACCATCTTTTTCAGGTTTTTCATCGGAAGCACCATTGCTTTCACCATCTTTTTCAGGTTTTTCATTTGAACCGCTATGGTTGTCACCATCTTTCTCCGCTGATTCGTGGGAAGTTTCTGTTTCGGTCAGTCTGTTTAGAATATGAGAGCATTGAATTATATGTTTACTGCGTAAGTGTGAACGGTTGGTGTATTCTTACTCGTTTGTGTCAGTTTCTGTTGGGGGTTCTTTGCAGGCGTTGAGTTGTGGCGGTCTCAATTCATCCTTGTGGTTGGGATGTTTTCCGTGTCCAGTGTGTCTAGAGAGAGGAAAATTAGATAAGGTTTTTGGTGGGTTTTTAAGTATGTGCGCCATCGCAATCGTTTGTCCTGATTGATGCTCATTAGGTCGATTGCAGACTGGTTCGACAGAAATTAGCAAATGTAGTACCTTTCGGGTGTACATGTGATACTGATCGTTTCTGAGTGGCTCCATTGCGATCGATGAGGTATGGATTGGACTAATTTCTATTGAGCTGAGTGTACAATGAACTTACTCTGTTTTATGCGGTTGTTCTCTTTGATAACTGGAATCGGGAAATGTTCCGCGCTCATTGCTGTGTTTGTCGCTGCCGTCTAAAATGATACTTGGTGTTAGGGAAACATATTTTTTCTTGAATATTTTGTTAACTCACGTGGGTAGCCAACAACTGTCGCCAGAAACAATAGTGCGAGTGCCAAGCAAGCTTGCTTAACCATATTGTAATCGATTGTATTTTCATTTGGACAGTGTTGCTTATATATATATATCGACGGATTAGTATTGCTGTTGTCATTTGATCATTGTATATTTTCTCTAAATTCCCTGGTAATTAGAAAACAATGATACTTTTGGCTGATTTTTTCATTAGTCTTGTGTTACTCGTATATAGAAATAAATGGCGTAGTGTTTTTATCATTAAAGAGGATTAAGAATTTTTATTGTATGTTGCACTTTTGGTGTATGGTTACTTGCTTTCGGTGCAGCTGTGAAAATGTAGAATGTTTTCTTTTTGCAATACGTGAAATCAGTTTATCTGCATTTCAGTGACTTAGTGGAATTGGTTGGGCGACACTGATGATTTCCATGATTGAATCAGATCCGATTATTTCTGCAGAAGTTTGTTTTCGCGATATGTTGCTGTTTGGATAAGAAAAGTGTCTACTGAAAAGTTGGATTTACTTTTAAAATGCTGACAGTCTGTTTTGTGACTAACTTCAATATATCTTTTGAAAGTGTTCAAGTTTACTCGTAGCAGTTATCATGATCTTGCAAATATTTTCTTTTTTGAATCGATGGAATAATTTAATTGTTTAATGCAGTTTCATTTTAAGGAGACCGGTTTTCAAGTTATTTTGAATATCGGAAAAAGCTCTACTCTTTCATTCATGTAATTAACTACAATGTATTATATTACACCTGATGAATGTGTAATAATATGTTTTTAACAAAAACATTTATTTGCATGTGAATGATAGTGTTGATATTCATTAAAATACAGGAAAACGATTTTATGAGACCTTCATTTGTTAGAATCATCAACAGAACAAAAATGACTTGTAGTATACTGATTGATAAGAAAGGGAGAATAGTTTAATGTTAATGATGATTGATTTTGTCGTTCTCCCACGTGTCTAATTTCAATAGTTACTGCCGTCCTTGAGAACAGAATAAGCAATACTTAAGGTCGAATTTTGTCTTAAGGATCAAGTAAACGATGCTAAGTCTAATATTTTTTGCTTTGGCACAACAACCCTTGTAGAAATAGTAGCAAAACGTAACTTTTTGCAAAATTGAGCACCAAGAATTCTCCTTATTATTATAACCATCGAAACAAATCTACGACTAATGGAAAATTTTATCTTTTAGTGATATCAACGAATATGCATATTTGTTTATGTCATTAAATTATTATAACCTTCATAGTTGGCAACACTTTTAAAAATCGATGAAGAAATATTATTTATATGAAAACATATTATTACTGAATCAGATATATGAGTTCTGAAGTGCAGATTCTTATGGCATTTAATGATACATTTGTTACGTTTCCATAATGGATTTATTCATAATTATGCATAATAGAAGAACAGTCGAATTATCATTGAATGACTAAGAACTTTTCTTGAATAGCAATATTATTGGAGATATAAGTGTCTTTCACAAATTATAGAGTTTCATATCTACAGACTTTCTCTGCTACTTCCAATATGCTAATAGTATTATTTTATCTTAATTCTAAATGAATGAAAAATTCATAGACAAGTTCGAAAATTTCAGAAACATACATTTCGTAGAAAATAATATTATTAAAAGTATTGATAGTTGTTTATACTGTTCGAATATTGTAAAAATGGAGAGAAATGTTTGAAAAAAAAATAATCTGTTGTGAATTTGCAGCATTCATCGTTACAATCCATCAATCACAATCATATGACTTGATAATACTCATAAATACTTACATCGTTAATCATACTCAATATATATTGATGCATTGACAACAAAAAGTAAAATTTAGGATTTCGTACACTTCAAGAAGAATAATATAGTTTTATTGTTGTTCAAAATTTTAGATTTTTAAAAATTTATAAAGTAGTGATAGATAAAAACAGATGCAATTAATCCTAACTCAATAATATAAAAATAATGTTTTTTTTTCTTTTCAAATCAAGAATAATATCATAGACATAACATTAGATCCAAGTTGTGGTAGTTGTTCCATATAAGCAGGTTGATAAAATTGTTTTCTGAAACCTGCTTTTTGATACATTCCAATTGCTTTTGTATTATTATGTTCTGTATGCAAATATATAAACTTGTATCCATGTATACGAGACCATCTTATAATATTTTCTAATAAATATTTACCAATTCCACGACCTTGTTCTGATCTTTTTATCCCAAATAGAAGCATATAAAGTCCACCATTAGATCCAACATCAGTAATCAATGCACAGCCAACACATTTGCCATATTCATATGCGCACCAAACATGATTTGCACTAACAATTGTTTCACGTAAACTATCATATGTATGGCTTTTGTGAAATAATGGTAATAGAACATCTTGTAAATGCCATAATGGATAATTAAGATTACGAGAAATTTTAGTTGATTCTCGACAATATGGGATTCGTGTTGTTGAAAATAGTAGCTTCATTGTTATTGATCAACAAAAAACAACACTAAATGTGAAACCATATATTTTCTTCTTGTTTTTTCTTTTTTTTTTACCTTGTTGTACATCGTATCATGTGAGGTAAATAACAATGCACTTGTCAATATGATAAGTGGGTATTTTTCAAATATTCAAGGAGTCGAATAAAAAGAATCTTTGTATTATTGGACACGGGGATAAGAAAATAAAATATTTCTTTTAGATTTACCTTTTTTTATTCTATGAAAACCACAAAGAAAAAAAAAAGAAAGTTTTCAATATTTAAGAAAGATAATTATAGTCAGTTTCTTTTTGATCAACCATTTGTAAATATATCACAGGAATATTATTGATTCTATCTAATATGTCAATATATTGAATACGAAATAAACTTCCCATTGCAAATAAAACTTCATCTTCATCACTGAACATTGAAAAATTTGATATATTGGCATATGGTCTTTTATGCTGAACATACAGATTTGTTTCAATACAAAATAAAACACGCGTAAAATCATTATTGTTTGACGATACATTTGCAAATGCAAGAGCTATTTGTAATGATGTTGTTGTAGATAAAAATGTATTTATTGATATAATTCGTCCTGGAAGTTGTCTAAAATATTCAAATTCAGTTTTTGACATTATTTGACCTCGATAAAGTTTATCTATCATTGATCTAGGATAAAATGTATGTGATTCTTTATAAAGGCCATCAAGTTGTATATAAAGATCAATGAGAAAATGTCGCATTTTAAACATCATATCAGCATCACTTGATCGAAGTGCATTATTAATTATACGATGAAGAAATGAATCACGTGAATACCATTGAACAGCAGTATTGGGATTATAAGTTTGTTCAAATATATTAATATCGGCAAGTGCTACTTCATTATCACTATACATACGACGAAATTCTTCAATCATTTCATTAAGTGTTTCATTTGTATGTGGTAAACAAAGAAGAGTGTCTATTGTACGTTGATGAGCCATGAATGCACTAGCTTGTTCTTGATTATAAACAAGTATCGGTAGCGAAACCAATGTTTGATCATAAAATGGTTCATAAGAAATCTAAAGATTAGTATGAATTATATGTTTATGATGGCGTACTGAATCTGTTTAAATGTAATATATAGAATTTATCATAAGAGATAATTCAAAGTTTATAAAGTTATTACTTCAATAGAATTAGTAAGAAACTAATTATGTCAACGGCACAGTTTCAATGGATAGATTTGTTTTTTTGTTATTGATACCGGTCTAAACGATTCGACTCAATCGAATCGATTAGTATACTGACATGAGTCATTCTTCATTTTTTAGAATTTTATAACAGTCAAATCATTTCGTTGATTAATCGAATCTGCGTCCTAACTACTACAAATAATGGTGTAAGTATCTTATTTCACTACTAAAGCATTTCCAACTATTGGTTTTTTATAAATTGTTCTCTCTTGACATCTATTAGTGAATAGAAAACTTTATAGGACTACAAATTCTATATTAACTTTGTAGACTGTTTAAATATTCACCAAATATAGACACGATTAATCAATAGTGTATTAACTCGGATTTCGACGTTCTATTTGTTTTGTTATACTTTATGTTAGTAATATATATATATACTATTCCTTGATAGAAAATAGAAATGAATCGATGATAAGTTGCAATACTAAATAATTAATCATATTTTTTTCGATAATCTAACGTGATATCAATACGAATTGATAAAACATATTAAATGTACTATGATAAATTTTTCACTTAATCGAAACAGTTTGATCTGTGAAAATAAAAACTTTTATGCTCAATTTTTGAGCAAAAGCAAAACATGTCAAAAGTCATAGACCAATTGTTTATCATTACTGATGAGAACTCTCATCAGATAGAATACTGAATGCAATATTTTATAAATAAATAAACAAGAAATGTTTCAGATTATCACCTGATCTATTAATTACAAATAGATTTTGACTAAAAACTTGCCTCACTTATCCACCTGATGAACATTAGAATATTTTGAAGTATCTGACAAAATGAATGGATCTTTGTTCGACTTTTCATATTGTATTATTTCGCTAAGAAATTTTATTTTATATCATCTTTAAAAAATGTTCTTTTCTATGTCAGTTTTGTTTTTCAAACAAATCTAAAAAAATCTATTTTCTTTACTCACATTTATTGTTGTTTGTGGTTGTGTTTTATTTTCTGATTTATTTAATTGTTCTAAATTTTGTTTCAATTTTTCTTCTAATGCCGAAGAATCATTAAAAACTCCTTGGATTTGAGAATAATATTTTATCCAATTTCCATGTATACCAAGTCGAGAACAATAAACATAAACAAATCGAATTGCTGACATGAAATGATAAGCTGTAAGAAATAATTCATAACCAAGAGAACCTGATACAACAAGAAATATTTCATTTTGTTGACGTAATTGATTTTCAATGTATGGTATACATTGTGATACATTATTAAAAAAACACCAATGATGTGGTTCAATTATTTGAGTAAGATTATTATCTAATGAATTTATTATTTCATCAAGCCAAATAAATGATATTCCTTTCGGGTCTGAAGTAACATGATAATCAAATGACGATGGGTTTCGAACAACACATCTCGATAAATCTAAAGACTTCTTTTTTTCGAGTTTTTCTTCTTGTTGAGTGGATACTTTAGGCTATGTAAAAAAAAATCAAGCATAGCTTAAATTATGAATCGATATTAAGGAAATCTGTTTTTTTTCTACCTCCAATTGAAGATATCCTTCGCGAATACATCTATCATACCAATCAAATATTTCTGCTGTTATTTCAATTTGACGATTATTCAATGTTTTAAAAGCTCGATGAAGAGCTGATTGAAATCGAAGATTTTTATCTAATTCAGATAAATTAATTGGTGCTATTCTTTTAATTTGCCATTTAGTTCCGAACTTAGATCCAATATTCCATTTCATTTCATCTTCAATATATTCATTTTCAATAAATGCACACCAATTATCTTCATCTTCCATGACATTAGTTTCACCATGAATCATTAAATTACTCCATTCACTTAAAATAAATTCCTCATTACCATATAAATATAATCGTAATGGTGATAATTTTTTAATTAATTCACAAATATATTGTGGATGTTCATGATTAAATAGCATATGAGAATATGGAAGAAGACATGGGCTTTTCTCATCCATTGAAGAAATATAATTATCAAGTGTTCGAATTATCACAGAAGGATAATTTAGATTAGTACCTATAGTTTAAAATTAGGATTCATAACGTAGAACATTTACATATGAGATAAGAAATAAAAAGTTGGATGATCTACTGAAAATCTTTCATTGTACTATTTCCATATTCAAGAATATTCATGAGGATGACCACCATTTCGAATGTTTTTTTGAATTTGAACATAAGTCTCGAAAATGGCTCATTCTGCTTGTCGCAGAAATCTGACTTCAGATTCATATTCATCGTCAAGTTTTACATCAAATAGACTATTTTAGAATTCGAACTCATGTATTGTAGTCAAGATCTTATAAATCTATACCCATAATGTAATTAGAAATCTTGGTAAAAAATAATCACATTATCTTGGTGAAGATCTTGCTTGTAAAATGTTTCGCCACTGTTTTAGCCTTTTTAGAATGGAAGAAGAGATATCATATTCTATTTTTCAAGTACTGTTACTAGAACAACCACATAAACCAAATGGCCTAGAGTAATCTTAGACATAAACTATACATATTCAAAGAAAAAAACAAAAGAGCAGTTAGTCTCCATATAGTCTATGTTGTATTATTGATACTTACAGAGTTTTTGTAAACGTTCTTGAGCATTGTTCAAATTTTCCTGACTACTATTCAGTGGAATGAGCAAAATATGACATGGTTCAGCCTGAAATATTGTAGGTTAACGAAAGAGAAGTGTGACTAAATAACGTTAACATACTCTGGCAAATGACATAGCCCATTCTTTTAGTAATCTTGCTTGACGATAGTATACTCGAGCTAAATTTAATCGCTCTAATTTTGCTTGTTTTTCGCCTTCGATTGTAAAAAAATGTACGATGTCTGCTGTTAAATCTAGTGTAAATTGTTGCAATTGTTTATTGATAATACGAGATAATTTTGAATGACTTGATGCACCTGTGAAGATATCTCGACTATATATGGCTTGAACACGATGATTGGTTTGTAGACGTTCATGTACATTGCTGCTAATCGATTCAAGAAGAATAATAAAATATCGTTGTAAAATTGTAGTGGACAATGGTGGATCAACGGTAATGAGTTCTTCAAGTGATGTTTCATCAATAGCGAATATAAATGAAACTGGAAGTCGTAAATTTATTGTTGAAATACTTTTGCTCGAACCAAAAAGCACGACAACAGGTTCGAAAGATGCCATAGAATTTGATGTTTTATTTTTCCAACTATCAAAAATTCAAATGCATATATAACTTATTTCAATGCAATTGAAGTAAGAGAACAACATACTGCTTGCTTTTATAGGTATATTTCGAAAGGAAGTAGAAAAGTGAAAAAAAAGAACAAGTCAATTTGATGTTGGAAAAAACCCAATGCGTTTTTTCTCTATTAATTTTGCATGTGTAGAGCTTGGTAAAAGCCAACAAGGCATCGTATCTTGATATTTGCGTGCATATTTATTTTAAAAACATCCATAATCCACGACTAAAATATTTTCACTGAATATATTCGTCTTTAACTCATAACGACATGAAAATTAGTATTTTTCATAAGATGCATATTTCCCTATTGCTTTGCCATGTATGAATAGCAATAAAAAATGTATACAACCTTGAAGGTACTAATAACAGTATCGAATGCTTTTTTCCAATTACTAAAATTGATGCTACTGTTTTTGTCATTTGATTGATTTCTGTACGAATATGAATAACTTCATTCATTTTGTTTATCAATTTCCGTACAAACGCCAAGTAATTCGCTCTATTTCGAAAGTGAATATGACTCATTCAGCAATATAATCATAATATGATTCATATATTATTAAGTCTATCAATATTACGATGATATTGGAATGTTGTACTATTAGAAACTTGTAGCATAGATAAAACGTACTTTGTGTGCTCTTGAATCAAAGTTGATAGATATTTACCATAGAAATGGTTGTGGACACTGAAATTTGGTGCAAAATTATGCAATTTTGTAATGAGCGTTGAAAGAGAAGACTGCCGTCACCATCATGACGACAGCGACTTCATGACGAACATCTCTAGCACAATCGAGGAATAGTTCAATGGACTTATTTTTCATAGTATGAAGATAGAAGTAAGTCCGATATGTCTTTTGATACTTATTAGCTGGAAAAAAACTATCGTAGTCTGTCCAACCGTAAATTGACGGAAAATAACATACATCAGTAAACATCAGTTCTAATTTGGAAATCACGCCAATAGGAGCCCTTGCGCTGGAAGTATTTTTTCTTATTTGCCATCGAAATTGATATCGATTACATATGAATCAATGAGTTTTCCTACAACATCAGTGTCTTTAAGAAAAGTATTTTTATTCACTACTAGACGAACAATTTTCTCTATTTTAGCATGACCATTGCAAAATTCAAATTTTTCATTAAAAAACGATGAAATCAGAATCCATTCGAAGTTTTGCCCGAATTTAATTACTAATGTGTAATGATCTCATTTATAGAAAATAATGAAACGACTCGAATTTCAAACATAAACAGTGCTGTTTTACCTTCTTTTCTGTGGTTTGATAATGAAGCAGTTTTCAATTCTTACCTTCCTTTTACTGATGTTGATATCTTATCTCAAAGGTTTGTTCTTCTTTATGTGCATTTTCTATTCGTCTAACAAAATCAAATAATTCTTGCGACACCAATTCTTTAGACATATAGAATTTTAAAGTAGGACACAGATTTCATCACTCAAAAAATAAATCAGTTTTACATGAACTTCTAATTTCAGAGACTTAATTAGAAGTTTGTTTTTCTTTTTATCAAATTTTATCTATTGATCTTTGTTACCTTTGATTCATATGTGAAGTCAGGCATTAATATTTTTCTTTTACTTTTGACAATTATTTGTAGACGAGTGTCGTATTCGATAATAACTTCATCAAATTCTTCATTGATTTTTTTATCTATATCCAGTAACATACTGTGTATAAAATACTTGTACGCAACTTTCACATTTGAATTATCCTAAACTTTTTGTCGCACATGACACAAGATATTTTCGAAATTCTATATTTCATTTTGTTTCCATTATAAGACCTACAGTTCCACTATGATAAAAGTAAACACTTCAAAACTTTTATTACAAATAGAGAATGAATCATTGTCCAATGTTAAAGCCTGTAAAGCTCTTCATCTATGTGACAGAGTTCTACTAAGCGTTGAATGATCTAATCCACTCGACTCTAAGAAAAATCATTTCTTTTTTTTTCTACAAATGGTACATATATTCACCATTATGGGCAAGTTTGGTGACCAACTACAAAAAGAAGTATATAATAATATTCGCTGGCCAAGTAAATAGTCAGTGATAAAATATTAAATTGAAATTTAGTTAGATTCTGAAAATTGGCATTTTGTCTCTAAACAAAACCCTTTTATTTATCGGATTTAAATTTAAACGGTTTTCCGGTCGTTAAATGCACAATGTTATACTTTGACATGCAACCGAGAATTAACACGATATGGCTCATGTAGGCTTTTTTCTGTTTATTATACATCAATTTAGTCCCACCGCTGTGATCTTAGAGAGTCACTCTTATTTCATAGTCAATCGGATTGTGTTTATTTCAGGAGTCAAGAAATACTCATCAATATTCACTCTCCATAATCAATTGATTTCTGCGATCAAAAATCGTTCAACTCAATTATTCTCGTAATTAATGACATAGAAGCTACTATGTTGATCGAGCAACAAACGCTGCGGACTACTCAACTGATTCTTTTGCATTCGTTTATCATTTTTACCTACAATGATACTTCATTGTGTAGCTCATTTGCATCAACACATCACTCGATGATTCCCATAATCTGATAACTAGATTGATTCTAACTAATCGAGGAATATGTCTGAAGGGCACTATAATTGTTGCAGATTATTTCTTTGACTTTATACATAAAATGAGCTTATTCGACAAAGA
>CAJNSZ010000083.1:94139-137005 GCA_905329745.1 Rotaria sp. Silwood2 | reverse complement strand
CAAATATGAATTCTCTCGATCTTAAATTAAATTCGAGTCACAGCTGGGCAAGTACGAGTATCACCAAAATCATACTCTCACTTGGTTAGCTCTGAACAAAAAAAAAATATCTTTTTTTTCTTTCCCAACACAAGAAACTTGTCTAAATCTCAAGATTGAAAAGAATCTTGATTCATCAATCAAGAAGAAAAAAGAATTGGTATAAGAACGTTCATTTATGAAATATTAATCGACAAAGAAAGCTTCTTTAAAATAGTTTCTAATACGGTATTTGTTTCTTTTTGAGCACAAAATGTTTACATGCCACATGTCACATGTTATCCTACGAAGAAGAAAAACATCGTCTTTGTCACGTTCTGTGTTTTTTTTTAATAGCATATTGACTCGTACGATTCTATAGTCAGTAGTAATTACATAAGAAATGACAAAAATATACTCATTGTAATTGCGCAAGGTATAAAAAAAGTGGTTGTAGCTATAAAAACTTGTCGATTTGTAAATGAATTGTATAATTTATAAAAGTACGATAAATACAGAAATTTCGATTAAGACTAAATTACGATGTCAAACAATGAAAAACAAGCAGACGAGCTTATAGCATTACAATCAATTTTTGATAAAAAATTTCGTCTTCTCGATGATAATCAATATGAAATATTAATTGAATTTGATTTATCAACATCATTTAGAATTCAATTGAATGATAAAATATCTTTTATAAAATATTTACCAGCATTAACACTTATAATTCATTATCATGATGAATATCCAAGTGATTATCCACCATCATTTATCGTTTCATGTTTTTATTTTTCGAAATATGATTTAGAAAAATTGTGTCAAAAACTTGATAATTATTTATTTAAAAAAGGTGAAGTATGTGTTTATGATTGGATTGAAATAATTAAACAGAAAATCACTAATGAGCTTATTTTAAATGATAAATTTCAAGAATACATAAATGATCCACGAGCATTAAATGGATATTCATTTGAAAATGCTAAAAATATTTTGCAATATTTAATTAACTATAATTATGAACGTGAAAATGAATATTTTCAAAAACAATTTCAAACATGTTTTATTTGTGAAGATACTATTCCCGGTATTGATTGTATTCGTCTTTATCGTTGTGGTCATTTTTATTGTCGACTTTGTTTGAATAATTATATTCGAATGAATTTAGAAAATGGTTTATTTGGTGAAAAACTTCATTGTCCACAATATGAATGTAAACAATCTTTACTTCCAACAGAAATTAAACAAATACTTCACAGTGATCAATTATATGAAAGATATGAAAAATTAACATTACAACATAGTCTTGAATTAATGAATGATATTCTTTGGTGTTCAAGGTAAGAAATAAAATTAACAAATTTTTATTAGATTTCAAATAGAAATATTCAAAACGAAAATGTTTTGTTTATAGATGTCAATCTCCTGTTCTTATTAATAATGAAAATGATAATTTAGCTATCTGTTATCAGTGTCATTATACATTTTGTAAAAAATGTCAAGAACTATATCATTCTCAAACAATGTGTCCAAAAGATTATATAATTGAACAATTAAGAATTCAGAAAGAAAAAGAATACCAACGACTTCAAAAACAAAAAGAAGAAGCTCTTACACAACTCAACAAAATCGAAGAAAATAAGAAAAATTCTCGTGAAAAAAAAGTTCTGAAACAAAAATATCGTCAAATTGTGATAAAATTATCTGAAAAAGATAGATTATTAGAAGAAGGATTAAATGTCAAACAAATTGAATCTCTAAATACTCAACGTTGTCCAAATTGTAATATACGAATTGAAAAAAATGGTGGTTGTTCACATATGCATTGTTCACGATGTGATTATCATTTTACGTGGCAAACAATAGAAAAAACAGAACAATCAGATATATGTTTATTATTAAATAATTATGATCGTCAATCGAATCAAATAGAATCTGTTAAAGAAGATTTAAACAAAGTAGCAAATATTGGTACGAAATAAACTATTTACAAGATAATTGAAAAATGCAATAAACTTGTTTTATTTCAGATAATTCGTCTGAACAAGAGACAGATTCAGATGAGATAAAAGATTTAGCAGTTTCTATTGATAATAAATCAACTATTGGTGCTGCTATTGTCAGTCGAGTTAGACGATGTCCAGGTAAATTGTGTAAAAAACTTAATATTAAAATTGATCAAGATAATTGGATAATATGTAATGAATGTATGAAACAATTTTGCTTTTTATGTGGACATGCTATTTTTGGAAGCCGACATTTTGAGAAAAAATGCCAACGATATACATAAATTTCAATGACAAAATTATGATCAAAATTTGACATTATACAAATTTGAATTACTTTTCGAGATCTCAATGATTAATATTAGAATTGAATGGTTGTTTTTATGATTTCGAATATTTAATAAATTTATGTTACATTGCACTTATCATGATCAAAATACATTCTTAGAAAAAAACTTATCATCAAATAATTGTATGTGCCTGCTATTATTTTTCTGGATAAGTGCTGATACGTTATAGAATTCGGTCAAAAATCGCTATTTTTGATGTTTGTCTCCTTCAAGTTCGATCGTGGTCGAATCTCCTCTCACTTGGACGTCCATAAAATTTGTGGGTCAGAAGAAGGAATGAAACACGTACTCTGACCAAACACATTGTTAAATCTAAGCCTATCCTAAAAAAATTCAATTAAATCTTGCCAAATTGTAATAGAATAGTTTTTATTAAATTTCAGCACTTCCGAACAGTTGGAGTTCAAGGAAAAGTGAGTCAAAAGTATCTGGTGGAAGCTGAGTATCGAGTCCCTCGTTGTTAATACATTATTAGATTAAAAAAAAGTGAAACATACTTTTTACGCTTCATATACTTCATTCATTTATGAATGAAATACTATCGAACTCCTAGATGAAATATACTAAAATAACGCTATTAACACTTATTTCATTGTCAAAACTTCACGAAAATTCTTGTAAAAAGTGAAAATGTTCGTAACAAGCGTCCCAGCATCGGTACGTGCTTGAGACCTTCTATTCTCTCCTCACATCTGTTCATTTGCGACTGATTCTCTCCTTTCTTTTTTTGACGTCGTCCATGGATGACTCCTTCACAATAGAAACAATCTAGACAATAGAAAAAGTTCTTTTTCTCTCTCTTACTTTTTGCTGACTTTTTTTTTTTGGTAAAAATTCATGCATTTACTCACCCTGAATTCATAGTAGATTTCTTGCAAATGCTGATCTTAATCAAAATAAAACAATTTAATTAACAGCTATTTGTGTTATATATACATAAATAAGGGATATTGAAAAAAATAGGAAACAATTGTGTTTATGCTAATTTGGCATTAGAATAATTTTTTTTTTGTTAAAACTAATAGTTTATCGAATGATTATAAATATGATCAATATTTTTATTCAAGTTTGATAATACAGATTAGAGTTCATCACCATTATCATCGTTTTACTTACATATCTTGTTATGTATAATTGAAAAACATTAGAAAAATCTTTTTTTTATTTGTCAAAGCGGATATAGATGGAACGAGGTTTACCGTTGATAAGTGAACTTAGCAAAAGCAAGAATTTTTCAATCTTCGTTCCAAACAAGTCTTGTTTAGTATTCTTCATTATTAGCTCGATTAACTTCAATTTAAAATTTCCCGTTTTCAAGCATGAACTTATTCCTTTTGTTTCATTCTTTGTCTAATATTTATTAATATCCGTTATCATGATCAAGTGCAACACACATATACACAAATAACAGCAATAATAGATTTAATATACTACTAAAATCTCTCTACCTTCCTTGAGAATAAGTTTATTTTTTCTTTATTCATGTCAATAGTTATTGAACATTTAGATGGTAATTTATGTTATTGCTTAATTATTTTTCATGTACTGTAAATTTATTGTTTGTTTAATTATTTCGACATGTTCATTCGCGTCAGTTTTAGCAACTAATTACGTCAGTACTTCAAAAACTGGACCAAAAAAAAACACTTAAAATATTGATATGGCAATAAAACAATGTTATCACAAAATGACAATCTATGTATGCATACTGCACATTTTTCTTTTAACCATAAGCAGTCCAGATGAGATTAAAAAAAAATATTGGCATATCTCAAACTCTTACAGTGAAATGGAATCGGTTTTTTAATTAATTATCTGAATAAATATTGATTGATTAACTCTTTACGTCCTAGTGGATCATTTTTGACCCATTTGAAAGCCTAATCTGTTTGGAGCAATAAAGCATCGAATCAAGAAGGTTCTTTAACATTGTGTACAACACTCAGTGTGCTGTAATGTGCTTAAGAATTAACCTTTTTCTCATTGTCTATTGGTAAAATATTTGAGCCGGAAAATCATGATGTTTCGAAAAAATTGAAAAATCCAATTTTTTTGTTCATTGTTTTTTTTTATTAGCGCAAATTAATCATTTATTTTTTTGAACGATGGATATATGTTACTTAAGACATCAACTATTTATCTAGAACGCTTTCATAAATTAATGAATTAATGCTTGAAAAGACCATTCTTTAAAACTACGTGGGTCAAAAATGACCCATTGGTGTTGAATGACATGAAGAAATGTATTCTTTGGCAGGTAATTTGTTTTCAATATAAACTCCTTATTAACAATATTTTCATNCTATCAGATGTCGATCAACATGAAGGATATGGTTGCTTCCAAAGTGTATAATACTCTTGTACAATTTAAGTCTATAAGCTGATTAAAATATTGAGACAACATTTGAATATGAAATTCTAATAATTGGATTATAATGACGAGATTAATTTCAATAATAATGTATATGTACGAACTCACTTAAGAAAATTCACTTGTACTTTATAATTTTAGATAAATAATCGCTCTACATTTATCATTATCAAAAACGTTACAAATAAAAAAAAATTCGACTTTATCGTCTCTCTCGACGATAAGAAAACCTAAACCTACTAAAAGAACTACTGCATTATCTTCAACAACAGTATATAATACAGCAGCTCCAAGTACTCTTTCGACAACAACTAAAGCTATTGATGGTGCTAGATAGATCATCATCTACGTACGGTTTGAGTAAATAAAAATAACTTCGATAACAAGTGTCATCGAAGTTGTAACTTCGATAACCACTGCCATCGAAGTTGTAACTTCTATAAAAAAATTCTATCGAAGTTAAACTTCGATAAGAGGAAGCATCGAAGTTGTAACTTCGATAAAAATTTTATCGAAGTTATAACTTCGATAAACATGCTAACTTCGATACGACAGATATATGTTACTTAAGACATCAACTATTTATCTAGAACGCTTTCATAAATTAATGAATTAATGCTTGAAAAGACCATTCTTTAAAACTACGTGGGTCAAAAATGACCCATTGGTGTTGAATGACATGAAGAAATGTATTCTTTGGCAGGTAATTTGTTTTCAATATAAACTCCTTATTAACAATATTTTCATACTAAAAACATTTATTTTGATTAATAGTTAATTAAAAAGCAAGGCGTGATAGTTTTTCAACAACCTTGTATCGGGAAAAGATAGAGATCTTTAGTTTTTGCTATGACTTTCTTTCTTCGCTAAACTACCAAAACCGTGTCTCGCTCTCTCGCTACCATACTTTTGGCGGTCTCATAGTACTTTCGTATGACACATGACCGACTGCGTACATATCAAGCGTTTTTTTTTGCGTCTTGTTGATACACCTTGATAAGACTTACAGAGCTACATGTAATTGAACGGGAGCCCTTTCTCAATAACTATACCCAGGTAATGATATTCATCATTGTTCGCATGTCGATATTTCTTCTTTGTATGCTTTAATTCTCTCTCTGTCGTCTATTAACTGTTTCGTCTCTGATTCTCTTTTTCGTTCCTTTTTTCGGACATTTCCCTTTTTGACTTATTACTCTGTTTTAATTGAAAATAGCAGCAATTTTGTGCAACTACAAGATTGAATAAGAAAAGAAAATCAGTTTTTCTTTACCCTATTTTTATCCATCTTAGATAATTCTTGGTCTGCAACAGAATAAAACAAAAGAGCATTCTCGACTTCTTTCTTCGCCCCTTTTCTCACTCTATTTCCAGCATAAATAGTTTGTCTCTTCAAGAAGGAATACTTGTTCATTCGTGTTATTCATATTTATTTAACATAAATATCTCACTTACCATTTCGTTGTGCTGTCGTTTTTTTATCTTGCGATTTTTTCTATCTTATTCAATTGTATTAACTTACCTTTTTCAAATAATGTCTCAAAATAGTAATTCAACAAATTGATCGGACTGAAATCTTTTACATAATTTGAATATCGATTATGATCCGAGTGGAAGTGATGCAAGTGACTTGTCCATTTATGATTTAGTGCAATACGTGGTTGTTTTAGAGACTATCATTGTAACAAATAACAGATATATCTAACATGCTAACATTGATTTTTTTGCTATTTTTTAATGTAAGCTTTGGTTCTGATGGCATAAAACTATCACGTACCATTTTTAAGAATATCTTGTTTCTTGTAAACGACTCTTAATAGTAAAAGATTTATAGACTGATATAGATAAACAAGCGTGCAGTCAAGAAAAGAAGTAAAAAAAGTCAAATTAGTGAACTGTCTAATTTTTATGTCATTCAACACCAATGGGTCATTTTTTACCCATTTTATATCTACACAGTGAGATGACTTCGCTCGAATTTACTCATAGGAAGATTCTATTGAGCACTAGTATGATCGATTCTTGTAGTCGAATCAACATCAGCTCTTCTGGATTAGTGGTGGGGTAAAAGGTTAATATTAATGGTACATTTTTGTGAGACTAGATTCTCATTCATTGATTAATCATTTCAGAAAAAGATTTCAATGATATTATTTGTCAGATTATCACTCCGATTTAATCTCGATTTCTTTTAATTATATACAGTTGAAACGTGTGATATTTTATATTCACACTTACAAAGTTTTTGAACTTTTCTAAATTATTTTTATTTAAGAAAAATTGACAAATTTTATGTTTGTCTTAGTTTAATTCAATCATAACTTTATATTACATGTTTCAAAATCCAAAAATTTCCTATTCTTATAAATAAGCAAACAAGAACTCATTATTTTTTAAGATTGTATTGTTGTTATTATTCGATCATTCAACTTCTTAATATTAGTTACAAATTTAATAATTGTTATATAATAAAAAGAAACCTGAACCTTGTAAAAGACTTTTTGTTTATTGTTTATTTAATTGAAATATATCACCAAACATAATGATAAAAATAAAACTAACATAGTACTTGAAATCAGAAAAAAAAAGATTATCATTTACTTCAACATTTTTATAAGTAATAATCAACCTCGATTTACTGCTTTCTTAAAGGTATATTCATTTCTCTCAAGTCAGGAAATGAATAACGACGTCCAGCTGATATACAACTTACTAGAAAACTAAATATCGTAAATAAATGTGCCGTCTGATATAAATTAGCTGCATAATCATTATAATAAAGAACATAAGCACCTTCAGCCATTCCAGCTAGCATAAAAAGACATGCAAGAAAAAGGCCTATTGGTCCAATTAAATAAATCCATATTGCCAAACCTTCAATAATCATTAATAAAGTTGTTATTGTTCCTAAGAAAATAAAAACAATACCAACAATACATAGACCAGCTGCACCATCTAGATGTTGATTCCATTCAGTTTCATTCCATCGTGCATCGATTGGATAATATTGATTAATGTTACGATCAGAACTACGATGTTTACAACTTATTAATGTACCATTTGTATATGAACTACATGCATAGAAAAAGTTGGCCGTACTAATAGTATGTCGTTGTCCATCAATGATAACTTGAGTACTTTGCCAATTAGGTGTACCAATGCCAACACAAGCTAATAATAAAGCAATTCCTCCAAATATTACGGATGTAATAATGAATGTTATACTAAGATTATTGTTATGCAAAATCATGTCTATACGTTTGAATATAAAATTAAAAATAATTAGAAGAAAAATTTATCTTTTACTTGTCTATTATTCTAATGATCAATTGTTTTATTTAACTAGTTGCTAACGATCATAGATTTTTCTTTCTCAATGCCACTATTCAAATGTCTTCCTTCACAACAGAAAAAAAAAAGTTTTCACATCCAGTTTGTGATGACAGTTTTCACCAAATCAAACGAAGAGAATTCGTTCTTGTGTACAAATGCAATGTCGTACCAGAGCACATTATTTTTTTTTACTCGTCAGTAAGATGTGGATTGAATCATCATATAGAGGACAGAAAAAAAAAGACGGTAGAATTTATTCTTGATTGAATAAGAAAAACATTGCTACACAAAAGATTGATGTTGAGTTGATGCAGAGACAAATTTTATAAGCTTCATAATTTAATGGGTTTATATTCCAATGAGAAAAGTACATCTGTTGTTTTTTCATGAGATCGGAAAATGTTGAAATTTGCTATTTATTATGTAAAATTCTGTTTAGAATAATACACTATCAATGAAACATTAAAAAAAGATTATTGTAGGTGGAATGTTTTTCATTTATTCGAGTACGACGAAAACAAGTCGAAAGATCTGATACACATAGGAGAATCAATAAGCCATGCTTCTGATTTTTTTCTTTGTTCTATGTATGAATGCCTATATATCAGTAAAATATACTGATGAAATATAAACAACTGAGAAGACTTATGTTGGTTTCAAAAAGACTATTGCGAGTGATATCATCTGATGCAGGATATGGATGTTAAACTGCGTTTTTATAAAGGAATATTAAACCGTTAAACTGTTTTCATACCCTATAAAAGAGCAAGACGTTTGTTATTTGTGAAAGTTGTCGTTGATGTTGCGCATAATTTTCTACCAGCTTATTGTCTTACAGTGTTCAAGTCTTGGAGGATACATCGTTTATTATTGTTATGCTTAATATTGATCGATTTGGATGACATACAAATTGATTATATTCTGCTTCGCCAATTTCTCAAAATTCGTGAAAGTCCATTTCAAACGATCATTCTTGCTGTGGATACTGTCAATAAACAGTTCTGTTATATTCGATTTGGTACTTTTTATCATTCATAGTCCTTCAATAGAGGATATGCTTCAACATGATGGAGTATTATTTTATATTGACAATAGTGCCATCGCTAAAACATCCATACAGATTAGCAATATTGATATTAGTAAATATTATTTTTCACTGTAGTGATTATGACAATAGAAAATTAATTACATATGTTTATTATGATCAACATGATTTCGCGTGTTGGAATGCAACATTTATTAATATAACACCATATATTATGACTGTTTTGCAACAACACTATTGCAAAGATGTTAATATGAAGTCTGCTGATAAATTCCGTTTTTGACAAGGAAAAAAAGCTGATTGAATTTAAGGCAATCAAGAGATGTTTCGTTGAAATGGGAAATATTATCTTCATTCAATCAGCCACAGTCCAGTGTAGAATGATGTATCAGTATGACACTTATCGTAGTATATTTTATTAATGCAGAACAGTTGTGATGAACAATAGACAGACGAAAAAGACTTAGATGAGCTACGTAATTACACTTTTTGTAAACATACATAAAATTGCTAGGGCGTAAAATGCATCCAATCTTCTTCATAGAGCATAAATATAAAGGAGGCACTCAATCATATTCGATTGCCAAGACTTTCACATGGTCTTTTTTGAATGACTAGAGATCGACGAGTTCAGTTATAGTTCGAATGCGAGAGATTGTTGAAAACGTTCTATGATCTAAACTGATCTGTTCTAATGAGTTTTGTCCTATTTTCGAGAAAGGTACTTCCGACTTTCAAAAACTTTTGTTCTTTTATTGAAATATTGTTCTCACAACATAACAACATTTTTCCGATAGCTTAGCTCCTACTAGAGAAATCGTTGGCACAGATCTTGCGATATAATATGATCTGTTCAAACAGTTCTTTCACTCATTTGATCAGAATTGTGAACTGTGAGCTAGTCGATCTCTATTGTTTACATAGTTTTGTAGCTGTTATTGAGTACTGCTCATGCTACAAAAGTCATCCAAATGCTGCACATTATAGTAACAATTATGGGTACACAATGTTTACTGTCAGGTAATTTGCATATATAGTTTCAGGGATATGTCAATATCTAATTCTACTGGGCATGTCTTTTTCATACGTTCAATTTCGGAATTTTGTAGCTCTTGACAAGTATCACTTATGCTGAGGAGATGATAATTTTAAATCAAACTCATTTATTTATTTTTCTTTAGAATTAAATTCTGTATTGAATGATTTATAAATTGAATATTGAACTCTACGAAGACGATTCCAAAAATGATTAGTTTTGATCTATTTGCCTTCTCTTTTCAGCATCACAAAGGTACCTATCTGGCAGAACATGAAAATATGATGAAAGTTTCACCAATGAAACTGAAACTTCTAGAAGTAACTATTAACTTTGACCTTCACAGTTTTTGGAAGTTTCACATCAAAACGGCCTTTGTTTTCTAACTAAACATCGACAACCGGTTATCATATCTCGTTCTGTACTAATTGAAATGCGTCGAAACACATTGAAATTAAAAAAAAAACAAGCATTGAAAGGCAAAAAATGAGTTTGTAAATAGGTCTGAGAATGTGGCTCTGAATCATCTGTTCATGAACATTCACGTCGATACCAACACTCACATCCTCATTACTAGACGGATGAATACCTAAAACAATTACGAAAATTGTATACACCAGTTTATTTTGACTATATCATGTGCATACCGGCGAATCAGAGAAGAATAAATACAGTGATGTATGTAACACATACTTCTTTTCTCCAACAAAAATCAATGTTAACTTTCAAGATGACTCATACTCGAAGAAAATTGCTCTTTTCTACCAGCTATTTGCGTTAGTAGTGTTGCTGCGCATAAAAGCCTCTCTGTTTGAATATTCTAATGCATTTATAAGAGAGGTTCGACAGAAAAAGCAATGCATGAAGCCGGAGAAACACCTGTGCGTAATATAACGAAGCATGCATCACTTTCCACGTGGCCACTATATTACCTTTCATTTTCTTCTCTTTAGTTATCATTAGTAACAAAATTGAAGTATTATCAAATTACGTAAATAAATGGATTATATTCCTGGGTTGGCTAGAGCGTACGATACCGTCCGGAACATGTCCATGTTCAAACCGGCGAGTTATTCATGGTGCTCTTGGTGGGTATTTTTTCTACGTCACTATTCTTTTATAGTAACTGATATCTTGAATTGAGTCTATGTTATGTAGGTGTCGAGTACCGCGTGTTCGAGATCATCCATTGGTTGTTCTTCATCATTTGACACATCCGCCCTATCATGAGACAGAGGAACAACATCTCGATCAAAATTTGATCGAAAAGATCGGTTCAGGTACCGAAGCAAATCCTTTTGTTATCTATCGTGATCCACAGTCAGTCGATACAACGAATCTTCGATATCTACGTTTTGTTTGCGTATCTGATACTCATAATAAACTAGACAGAATCGTCATTCCACATGGCGACGTGTTTGTTCATTGTGGTGACGCAGTTAATCATTACACATGTTGGCGTGATCTACCTAAATTCAATGAATTTGTGGGCACGTTACCACACAAGCACAAACTCTTCGTCAGTGGTAATCATTGCATCAGTCTCAATCCAGAACGACCTGATCTCAGTCAACAGTCATTAGGGAACATGACCTATATTCAAGATCAACTGATTGATATCGAAGGAGTAGGCATCTATGGAAGTCCATGGCGACCACAAAGAGGTCTTATCTATCGATCCGAAGCATTCGGATACGATGCTACACTCATTCGAGCTGATATTTGGTCCAAGGTACCTGAAAATATCGATATTTTGATGACCCACAGTCCTCCTTACAGCATTCGAGATCATGATCCGGCAAGCGAAGAGCGTTTGGGATGTCCAGGTCTCTTACGTGAAGTGGTCACTCGAGTAAAACCACGTATTCATCTTTTCGGTCACATGCATTCAGATTGGGGTGTCAGTGTGTACAAGAGCGACGAAAATTCTGCTTTGGAGCATAACAATACAATATTATCTTCACACGATATTCTGTTCGCCAATTTAGCAATTAAACGTCCGAGAAGAATACTCGGTGAAGCAGTAGTCATCGATTATTTCTACTGACGAAACAAAATGCGCGATTACACAAAACGAAAAATAAGTTTATTTTTTGTAACTATTGCTTGTGTGAAAAAATAACGACCGTGACCATCATTCGAAACGCTTCAGAACAGAAACAGCTGGCGACCTACGCTTTCGTCATATTGTAGAGCATAGATTATCCTATCGATTTCTCAAGGAGAGCTTGAAAACTTTATATTTCCAGATGGCCCATATAGCAAAGCTTTAAAAGTTTCAGCCACGATTTTCTTAACTTCTATGATGATCTCTGCATTTCAAAGTCATAAAATATAGTCTAGAGGATCCTCTAAAATCGGCGAAAGACCAATTTCTCTAGCTCCGATTGTATTCAAATGATCATCATTACCATGAGAACTGTGCTGACGCTTCTTCTCCTAGAAAATGTGCTCATATCTGCAGATTGTGACTGCCACACGTTTATTTTCAGATAAAATAAATAAGATATTCGAAACCAGTATTAGAAACTATATCGAATAACATAGTAGATTATATCGAAAAATATATTTTGTCAAAGTTTGACCTTAACTCTCCCTCAGTTCTTTTTCAATGTAATTTCGTCTGAGGTACTCGTGGTCGAACTTTAACGAAATATATTTTTCGATATAATCTACTATATTATTCGATGTAGTTTCTAATACTGGTTCCGAGTATCTTATTTATTTTATCTGAAAATAAACTTGTGACACTCACAATCTGCAGATATGAGCACATTTTCTAAGAGAAGAAGCATCAGAACAGTTCTCAGAGTAATAATGATCATTTGAATACAATCGGAGCTAGAGAGATTGGCCTTTCACCGATTTTAGAGGATCCTCTAGGCTATATTTTATGACTCTGAAACGCAGAGACCATCATAGAAGTTAAGAAAATCGTGGCTGGAACTTTTAAAGCTTTGCTATATGGGCCATCTGGAAATCCAAAGTTTTCAAACTCTCCTTGAGGAATCGATAGGATAATCTATGCTCTACAATATGACGAAAGCGTAGGTCGCTAGCTGTTTCTGTTCTGAACCGTTTGGAATGATGGTCACGCCCATTATTTTTTAAAACAGGTAACAAACTTGTAATTCAGACCATATATTTCATGATCAATCTCAAGATTAGCTGTTACGATACATAAATAGTCGTAATCATTTTAACTTAACGATGATCGAAGATTATTTGTTGAATGACGCCATGATTCAGACCAGTTTGTATCTACAATTCATTAATTGTAATACGATAATTGTCGTCAATAGGGACAATGGATCTATTTAATGACATATGCTCTAGATTCTATTCTGTTTTCAACATCTTCTCGGTCTTTGTGAAGCCATTTATATCATTTTTCATCTGTTCTGGGAGAATACGAACTTGAATGTAGAGACGAGAGTGTTTTTTACTTATTCAGCAAAATCAAAACTGAACATTTATGATCAAAATTCTAATATTATCATAGAAATGAAGGGTGGTGAAAAAATATAGAGCTACAGAGAATTTCTTAATCTATTAGTGTACATATACAAAGAAGACCTGCTCAAGTCTTCTATAATGTGGTACAGTACCACTGCCACCACTTTGGTTTGCTGTAAGTATATTATCTCAAAAAATTACAAATTCTAGTTCCAGAAAAACAACTATCAATTACAACGCTCTTTGCCTGTTTATCTAACACCAATACATACACCATTCTCAAAAATGTTATCCATCAACGTCATCGTCATATAAAAAATCTAAAGAATTATCTTCTAACTATCATGATATTCAACTAAAATTGATTACATTATGTCATTCATTATTAAATAGGGAGTATGTGTGTCAGATGAATGCCACTATGTGTGTGCGCCTTCTTCTCGAAAACTCTCATACTCAGATAGTTCCACTCTACTTCACATCCATGCACTCATACCGATATCTAGATCCACCACTCACATCCACATATCACACGTACGCCTACAGGGACTATATACATCCCACACCTAACACCCATGTTCTCGTAAGGACAAGTAGGTGTACAGTCTTCATGCACACGCAGATTTATCCTGACAAATAATAGTATCGTCTATGGGCAGCACTTGTGTTGTAAGTTACAGCTATAGGACTAGTGCGTATAAATTTTAGAGTGCTTTTATGCCAGCTTGAATGATTGTTCTTCATTGAAAATATTTCATAACTGAGAAATATTGATATCATAGATTATATTTTTTTTATTAGGCTTTAGGGAATGAAATGGGTGTGTTCAAATAACGGCAGCAGACAGAAAATAATTTTCTAAACAGCGTGTGAAAAGTATTCTGAATCATCTTTCAAATTTTGTACTGTTTCACGAAGAATCGTTGGGTCCTCGCATAAGACTTTTACGCTATCGTCAATATCTGTTTTTGTGTTCAAACTTGGAGCATTTTATCCATAATCTTGTCGTAAAATATCATTCAGTCGTTCGGCTAATGCAAATATGGTCGCTGATGGATTTGCATCCACTTGACCTCCAAATGCTGACGCGTCACACACTCGTAGATTCGTCGTATTCAGGACACGAAGTCTAGTGTCTTAACACAATCCAATTTGACAAGTGGAAATTGGATGTAAAGCTGATTCTAAATGACCGCCGATAAATTTCTTGATGGGTGCCTCGAGTCCAGGGAAAACTTCATTGGCTAAAAGACGACCCCACATAGTTGTATTTACTAGATTTCCTATTGCTGCAATTGTTATATTGAATACCTCATATTCATAATCTGTTATAGTTTTCCATTTAAAATCGATCAAAGGCTTATCATAAATGCTATTGCTAGTAGACGTTACAGTTCCAAGAAACGACGGGTCTTGTAATATCATTCTGAGTGTTACTTCTGATGGAGATTCTCGATAGCCATTTGAACCAAAGCGATATTGTCGAGCTTCAATATTACCAAAGTAGTCCGGTGAGTGATAATTTGTGTCAGAGAAATAAATTTGAAGATCTGTTATATTTTTTTGGCGGAGATCTGTATTTAGTGCAATTAACCATGATCTGCTACCGTTCGGAATCGATTTCCTGTAGATTGCAGACGATTGATTGACATTTGGATAGTTGGGATGCGTGGATAAGAACGGGGGCGTATAAGACGTCAAATCGGCCCATTGGCATTTTTCTTAGCAAACCCTATTGAATTTTATATCAACGGAAAGAGCAAGTTGAGACAAACATTTTGGTACTAAATTTATGAGGTTTTGATCGAATTTTAAAAGCTAAAAGCTATAAACAAAATCACTCATTTTTAGTCATTAATTGGATAATTGATCCATGCACAGTGGATTCAATTCTATAATAAATATATAAGATAAAATAGTACTTAAATTATGAATTTGATAGCTCTTGAATAGGGCTTCAATTCAATATATAAAACATTGATTGATTATTTAGTTTCATGAGATAAAGATCCAATGCATTAAGAAGTACTATTAGTATATTTGCTATATTTGTCATTTCTCTTTCTCTATCAACAAATATTTTAATTTAGAAATTGAAATGACCAAACTTCTGGTCTTGCTCATTTGATAGCCCTTTTCAAAAGCTACAAAATCATATATTTTTCAAAGTCAAAAAAATATGGCCACTAGAAAAGTAAAATAACAATAAGTTGTTATCACTGACGAAAAGAGAAAATTAAAAATTAAGTAATATGAACTATTTTTGTTTTGATAATATTTCGATAAAGTTAAGAGACGAAGAAGTGGTCGTTTATTGACAACAGAGATGGGCAACTCCAACTCGGAGTTGGAGTTAACTCCGGAGTTGCGACTTTTTTTCACTAGAGTTGGAGTGGAGTTGGAGTTGACTTTATTAATTTATAGGTGGAGTTGGAGTGGAGTTAAGTTCATTCGGAGCGGAGTTGGGTTGGAGTTGGAGTTGATGCATTTTGTCAACTCCAATTCAACTCCTTTTGATGTAGTAACTTGTCCAGTAAAAATGAGGAAAATTGAGAGTGAAACATGTATTTCAGAAGCTATTGCAAAGGACTACAACTTCTCAAGATAAGATCAGATAGGAGACGACTTTTTACAGTCAGTATTGCAGCCAGATTTAAAAAAAATTTCCGTTGGAGTTGAAATGGAGTCGGAGTTGGAGTTGGAGTTGGAGTGGAGTGGCGAAAATAATCGAGGAGTCGGATTTGGAGTTGGAGTGGGTTTTTAGAAAAATGGAGCGGAGTTGTGTGGAGTTGGAGCGGCATTATCCAGAGTTGGAGTTGGAGTTGGAGTGGGCTTTTAGAAAAATGGAGTGGAGTTGGACGGAGTTGGAGTGGATGTTTAGAAAAATGGAGCGGAGTTGTGTAGAGTTGGAGCGGCACTATTCGGAGTTGGAGTTAGAGTTGGAGTGGGGATTTAGAAAAATGGGGTAGAGTTGGTCGGAGTTGGAGTTGCACATAGCCGGAGTTGCCCATCTCTGATTGACAAGAATATCACTATTTGCTAAACGAGTGGATGTTTGTTCTATCCATTTGATTTGAATATAGTTCATTTGTGATTCATTAGCATAATATTTCTTCCATCAATATTCAAAAGATTGCTTGAAAGCATCAGTACTTTCTTGATCAATGAAACGTGGGCATGGTATGAATAACGTGTTATTTTTCTTGTTCACGTTGTTATTTCAATTCTACTTGTTGTTCGACATCTTCTATAATACGCCGACGTAAATGATCATACTTATTATCCTTCAAAAGTGATGCCAAGAATGTTTCTGGTATGCCAAATTGTTGGTAAAAACATTGAATACCAGAGTGAATAAATTCTGATGTGAAACCAAATGTCAGAAATGATACCTGGATATAAAGCAGTTCACTATTGAATTTCTCAACATCAGAACAGCATCGAACGGCCCGATATAGAACAGCACATAATTGTTTTGATTTGTTTTCCATTAGTTCATCTGATACATTTGATAAAGTATCAATATCTGAATCATAATACACTTTACTTTCAAGAGTACCATTGTTGGTATAGCTAATTTCCAGATCATGGAAATGTACTGTCGATCCAATAAACATTGTCGTAGCATTTGGAATATGCTCAGTACTAACAGCAGTTTTATTGAACAATGTAAGAAATTGATTTTTGGATCCATGCCATGTTAAGATTGCTTGTTCTCGATAACTATTTAGAGAGAAAGATATATATACACAAGGCATTAGTTATTATGACAAAAAAAAACTTTTTCATAAGTTTACTTACCAAAAAATTCATTGTTTTTTGTGAAGATTTTCACTAGTTCACGATGTTGCCCAAAAAATAAATGAATATAGACCAAGAACATAGTTAATAGTAAACCAGAAGCATCACCATGAATTTGTTGATACAATGCGTCATTATAAACACAGAATTGAGTTTAAAAAAAGCTGAACTAATTGTAGGATAGTATCAATAGTAAGATCAGCTATCGTCTGTCCTAGTAAATGTTCTCGAAGTAAATAGGTTAAGGTAGCCATTGTTTTTTCATGAGGAAAAATGGTTGTCAAATCATCCAAATTGAATGTGATAAAAAGAACTTGACGTTGAAGATAACCCATTTGAGCATCATTTTCGATGACATGGATAACATCAATAGTACCATTTGAAAGTCGTTTGTAATTAGTTGCTCGATCAAAGATTGAACATAGAAGAGGAGTCATATAACGAACTATGTTCTCTGTTGGACCATTATTACAGACTAAGATCGGTCGAACTGGAATATTTTCCTAGATAGGTTTCATGACAAATAATAATGGAGACAAAACAAAAAACGATAGCCTACGTACTTTGTTAGTTTCTGGCACAAAAATAAAGATAATGCATTCGAATCGAGCATCGAGTAATCGTCATTGTCATATGCTATGCTTGATTGATACAATTTGAATCAAATAAATTATCCAATATGATTTCGACTGCTTCAACCATTTCGGCTAGACATGTTTGACTGCCATTGCTATGAACACCCTCTAATTTATGTATCCATATGTAAGCACCTGTTCGTTTCATATAATCGACTCCTTTTTGTTGAAAATCTTTTTCGGAACCAAAGTAAAATGAAGTACCCTTGTATGGTAATCTGATAATAATGTTCCTAGTGATCGATTTACGTCGAATAGATAGTATAGTACAATTTTCATAGTGAGTCTTATGACGTTCATGTACTTTCAAGTGACTATAGTTCAGGTGACGAATAAAATTTGGTACATTATTCCAGTCGAGATCTTTTAATCCCTCTGGCTCTTTATGATGATGACTTAACTGATTATCTTCGTCTTCATCATTATTGTCACCATATAAAATCCATACGTGATCATTATCTCCATCAATGGAAATCCATTCCTCATTGTCATCATTTTCATCTTCAAATATTGTCGACATACTTTTCATGCTGTTCTTTTCATTGTACATATTGTGCATCATAGAAATTTTATTCTAGATATATTCCAAGCAATATGATTTATATCAAGAAGAAAAAAATTTCTCTTACTTTTTGTTCATGTCGAGGAAGTTGTGCTTGAGTTATATTGAACTCATTGAAATTTTGATTTTCAACATTCTGATGTTTTGAAACTGTCTTCTTATCATCATTACAATTGTTCTTTGTCATATCCATACCTTTCAACGAATAATAATTATTTTGTTGAGACTTCCCAAAATAAAAGAAGAGACACATGTGTAGTTATCTGACTGTTATAGATGAATTTCGTTTCAGTAAATGACAACTAAAGTGTTCTGGTAGAATGCAAAGAAATTATATAGATCTAGAATAATGAAAATATGAAATATTTTGTGCCAAATTTGAGTCCGTCTAGCTTCTGTTCCTCTCAAACAGAAACAGAATATAGTGCCGTAGATTTTATTAGAACCATGGCTTATTGATATCATGACGATTTTTTTATTGTTTCGACTTCAAAGTTTCTTTTGTTTCACGCAATGAGAAGGTTGAATCATCTTAATTATGATCATTCGAAAGACTCGTTGCGAAGTTATACTATGCGAACCCTTTATCTCAGTTTAATTACGAAAGTTTCAATAGAAAACTACTCTACAACTAACAACCCGGAATAGGAAGAAGTATAGAACGCTTAATATATGATTTTTCAGTCATTTATTTGTGAGAATGCGACTACTCGACCGATGAAGAAAGCAATTCACTAGCTTAAATGGTTCGCGTTATACCAAAATTAAATCATATCCTAGCAAATTCTTAAAAAACTCAATACAAGCATAACTGAGTCAAACTTGAATATTTTTGATTGCGAATGATTTTGCCAACTATGTTTGCACTTGAATAAAAGTCATCGGTAGTCACTGACTCGCTCCGACTCTTCTAACAATAATAAAATTTTAAAAGCTCGTAAAAATCCGATCTCAACGTGAAAAACTCTCGTAATCCTGAATCATAATATATTTTTGTAAACTTTCTTTACCTTCTTCTAAATTAATCTATTCTTCGATTACAGAAAGAGACAAACAGAACATCTTACGTATTTTAAGCTCAATCATAGCTCTTATTTCAACAGAAATCGACAGTCAAGGTAATTCAACGGAAAATAAATGAACAATAAAGTTTTCATAATATTTTTCTTCATTCATTTCGAAATTACGATATTATCAATATCTTACCAGAGAAATCAGTTCGACAGGGTGCATAGTTAGCGTTATATCAACTGTATTAATATCATGGCGACTTCCTGAAGTACCAAATTCAGACTTATCACTTCTAAACTTAATGCTTCTGTGAATAATTAAAGATCAAAACCATACAAAATCCAGTTTAAATATTGCCACCTATAATATTCCTAAGCAACTATACTCATCTCTAAACTTCACTTTGCATTCTACACCACGAATGTATTTCTAAACTATAGAATATGCAAACTATTACATCGTATTCAATCTTTTCTGAAGCGTATGCCTTCTTTCAGAAACCATAGGCAATGAAGTCATTTGAGAAAGCTGTTTTATCAGAGACACAAAAGGGATTTTTCTGTATCAGATCACTTGAAAACTTTCAGTCGATTCATTCCTCCGTCCGACTGACAGAATTCATTCTACGACCAAAGAAACTGAAAACACCTTTTATACTTCTCTTCAAGTGAATAGTTGTTATAAACGGGTGAATTTCTAATGAAACCAAATATATGAAGCATCTTTCGAACTTTTACACACCTTCATGCGGAAAATTTTATCGAATTTCTTTCTAAATGATTGAAACTTATGTGATACTACTAACTTATATCGAAGCGCGGATCCAGTAAAAAAACAAAGAAATACTTCCTACATTGAGTCTCCACGTTAAAATCTCTCGAATTCCTATGCGCTGAAACTTTCAAAAATATTTTTTTTTCTGCCGTTCACTATTCGAGATCAACCATGAATCATCGAACAACAACAAAACAGTCCTATTCGACAACATTCTCTCTCAACTGCGTGCCATGTCTTCAAGTGAATACCGTATGCCGTCATGTGTACCAACACTTTTGCTAATGCTATCAGATATTTGTCTGAAACAATCATTTGAGACCTTTTCACGGAGCAATTTTTAGATCGAACAGATAGCGAAATTTCTGTAAAGAAACAAATTCAAAATCTTTTCACCTTCGCTTAAAATCCTATTTCCACTTAGAACCTGACAGATTCCTAAAAAACGAAATGCCTAGAGATTTTCCAGAAACTTTAACATATTTTCATTCAGGAAATTGTATCAAATATGTTTCAATAGAAATAAAAGTGATACGCTATCCCTAAGCCAATTGACAGTAATGTTGAGTGTCTAAAAAAAGGAATATTTGCCAAAACCCAGTCTTAACGTTAATATCGCTCGGATTCCTAACCGATAAGAGCTTAAAACAAACTTTGTTGATCTTCCACTAAGAGAAGCTCCATATCAATGATAGAAACAGGAAACAGACACATTCGATATGATTTTCTGTGAATTGAGTGACATGTTCGAAAATAAGTATCCTCTGTATTCATAGATACAAGCGCTTTTAGAAATTCTAAGAGATATTTCTCTGAAGATTACAATTTCGTATGTGTTCATGGATCCATTTTTATGCTCCATGAATCCAGAAATTACTGCGAAGGAAGATCCGAGTCTGTTATTGTTCTCTTAAAATCGATGGTTGTTATAACCTGGCGGATTCCTAATATAACTCGATGCATAGAGACCTTGTCGAAAGTTGAGTATTTTTTATACAGAGAATGCTATCGGACGCATTTTAATATGAACAAACTTGATGCCCAATCACGACGTCATTTGGACGTATCACTGAATAATCCAAAAAGAAAGACTTGATAAAACCCAGTGTCAACGTTAAAACCTCTCGGATTCCTAAACCGTACAACATTATATAAAATTTTCTTCATCTTCTACTATGGGAACGTGTATCTGATCTATTGTAAAAATCCTCATAGCAATTAAGCATAATTTTCTATCAAAATGATCTTTTGTTTGAAAATTAGCAAATGTTTAGTAGTATGTACGAGCAATTTTAGTAATTATCGGAATTTTTTTTTGTAATGCACGTCTTTTCTATGAACTTGTTGTAAGTATTTCTATGGTAATCTTAGTACAAAGAAACATGCGAAGAAAAATAATTACAATCTTTTATAGTTCTCTCAAAACTAGTATTTCTTATAATTTGGCATATTCCTAAAATAGCTATATATATACAAATTATTTTTGGAAAGTTTAGCGTTCTTCTATACGCTAAATCTTATCGATTACGTTTCACTACGCATAAATTTTTTGCACAATCACGACATCATTTGAACGTATCGCTGAATAATGTAGAAAGAAATCCTTGCGAAAAATCAGGATCAACGTTATAACTTCCGGGATTACTAAACTATATATGTTTTTTGAAAACTTCCTTCATCCTCTAGTATCGGAACATCTCTCTGATCTACACTTAAAACAATCCGAACGATTCGGCATCATTTTCTATGAAATTGTTACCATGTTTGAAAATTAGTATTTTTTTTTTATTTGGCAGAATAACTGTGACCAATACGTCCTTACAGTACGAGATTATATATAGAGAAGAGGAGAGAGAAGGAGAAAACCAAAAAAAGAAAATAGCAGTAGAGAACAATACAAAAAGAGGTGAGGAAGAAATGAATGATAGTAGGAAACTTAGGATAAAATAAAGTATGTAGAATAATTAGCAAGCAAACATGCAGAGGGCAGAAAGATAAATTAGCTCAAATACTAAGAAGAAGAGAAATAAAGTGAGAATAGAATAATAGCACTGATCACATGAAGATATATTAAGGTAAAAAGAAAACAGACAGAAAACAAACAAACAAACAAATAAAAAAGTCAGACAGGAATCAGAGAAAGGAATCAGGAAAGTTTAGAAGAAGTTCAATTTCATCAAGACCGTAATTAGGATTTGAGGGACCTAAAGGGACAGAAGCCAACCATCTTATAACTTTTTCAATCATGGAACGATTATCTATAAATCTCTTCGATCTTCGAAGAGATTTAATGGAAAATTCTCCATCGCACCAGCTCTTACCGAATTCGTTCAGGTTGGCATTCTCAAATAGGAGTGCACCGTCAGTAGAGTCAGCTAAGGCTACAAGATACCTATTCCAATACGCGATACAACGATCCTCGAGCGACTTTTCGTCCAATGCATATGCAAAAAAATATTCGCTCCAGCCAAGATAAAACAAAACACGCCGAAGGCAAGTAAAGTAGAAATGCGAGAGATCGTTTTGTTGTTTTTCGGTGAGCAATGGAAAGACCGGATAGATCCACGTGAAAAGAGGAAGAACGAAAGAAGAAAACAAGGTTCTTCTGAGTTGAGCAGATGAGGAGCCGTACAATTTAAACGACTTTATTAATGAAATTCTCTGTCTTATTTTATTCATGGATTTGTTGATCATGTTTCCCCAACCTAATTTCGGAGATATCCAGTATCCGAGATATTTAAATTCTTTCGCCCATATAATTTTCTCCTCCTGGTTGAGATTAGAAAAAAAAATGTCAAATTTAGGTGAACCAATAGCTCGAGCACTGAATAATGCTTCAGTCTTAGATAAGTTAATCGGCTGAGCAGAAAGACAGGAATAATATTCTAAATGATCAATGAACGACTTAGTTCTCTTTTCTAAATCGATACATTGATCGGTGTAGCGTGCACCTATCTGTCCTGAGACAATAGCAGCTAGGTCATCGGCGAAAAAATGACTAGAGCACCAGGGAAGGAATTGACCCATATCGCAGTTATATGTGATGAATAATGTGGGAGATAGAACACTACCTTGAGGACAACCTTTTTCAATCGAAAACCACCGAGATTTCTTACCGTTTATTTCGATGAAACACCTTCTATGTAGAAGCCATGCCTCTATCCAGTTTAAATAAGAAAGAGGAATACCAACTCTACGCAGCTTTCCTAAACAGCCGGAGAACCATAACTGGTCAAATGCTGCACGAAAGTCAACAAAAATAGTACAAACAGGTGCACTATTTGAAATTAAACTATATATATCTTCCAGAAAAAGTAGTAAACGTGTTTGTAATCTGAAACTATTTCTAAAGCCTGACTGATTGTCAGGAAGAATTCCTCTTCGCGCAAGTACGTCACGAAAACGCGTTAGGAAAAGTTTTTCTCCTATGTTTTGAAAGGAATCAAGAAGAGAAATAGGACGAGTTGATGATGGTGGGCAAACAGATTCTTTTTTAGCTAATAGGATCATTCGAGTATCTTTCCAGGCGGTAGGTAAAACCGCATTTTGGAATGAAACATTGTAGAGTTTTAACAGTAAGGACCAATGACCATCACTAAGGAAATTAAACATAAAGTTTGAAATACCATGAGCATCTAGGGATTTCTTCTTTCGCTTTGTTTGAACAATAATAGTTAGTTCCTCCATTGTTACTTCGGGAATAGGTTCATCTTTATTTTCAAATTCCACCAGTGGAGAATCAGTATAAGGATGAGCTCTTAACATATCGGATTTTCTAAAGAAATTTTCATAGAAATCAGCTGCAATTTCGCACATTTCCTTCGGATCTTTAGTGATTTGTCCGGAGGGAGTAATAAAAGCACGTAGAGAAGATGATGATGGTTTAAGAAAACGTTTACATTTAGACCAAAAGGAAATAGCTGCTGGTGATGAAGTATTACGCAGCTGGAGAGATGTGGAAAATTGAGCAGAGAAAAATTATTTCAATTCATTCTTGCCAATTTTTCTTAAAATGTTTATTTCATTTTTTAATTCTACACTTTTTGTTCGTAGTTGGTGAAAAGATAATGCTCTTATGTAGGACAAAAATGATCTTAGTTCGACAGGAATTGCTGCTCGATATTTTTCGAGTGGGAAGAGTGTTGTACAGCGAGCAGTTAAAAGAAATATAAATTTTGTATAATCGTTATATATTACATCTAGATTCTCCAATTTCCATTGCTCCTCCTAGAAAGAGAGAGTATATTCAGAAAATAATGCAAAAACCTTCCAATGAACATTTTTGCCTATGCTATTGTGAATTGATTTAGAAGAGATGATTGAGAGGATAGGTAAATGATCACTTGTTGTATTACCACCGTATGTTTGGATATCAATACTCATACCATACGCAAAAGCATAATCAATTATTCTGTTAGAACGTAATGAAGTTGGTGTGTCGGGTGTAAATGGGGCTAGAAAATTTTTATCAGCCCATCTTAACAATGATTCAGTTTTTATTAATATCCTGATTTAAGTCAACATTGAAGTCTCCAAACACGACACATTTCTTTGTTATGAAAGGAGAGAGATCATCCCATGACCAAGATTTACTGTTAGGCGCATATACACCTAGAACACGAAATTCTTCCTCTGTCTTAACATCGAAAATACAAGCGTTTGGTATTTTACACCTGACTCTACTGACATGAATTCCCTGCCTAATCATAATCAGAACTCCACCGTTTCTATTTTCACCATTTTGATAGAAAATCTTAAAGTTGGAGAAAATTTTCTCATAGAAAGAGAAGTCAAAAGTGTCTGTTTCCAAAAGAATAAGAATATCTAATTTGCAGGAGGTTGTGAGTAAAAGAACTTCTTGCCATCTTAAATCAAGTCCGCGAACGTTGAATGAAAGAATATGAAAAGCCAAGAAAATAATGTTATTATATGTTGGAACAAAACTTTTCCCAAACAGAAAAACACGAGTGTAAAAGCAAACAACATTCCGACTCATTAAGAATATCAGAGAAAAGATTAAAATCGAAGTGAGATAGACATTCTTTAGCTTGAAATAGAAAACTATTTCTTTTACACAATTTAAGAGAAGAGATACAAGAAAAAAAAGGTTGAGATTTGAGCGAAAGAGTCATTAATGAATGAATTGTTTACCTTCTCTTGCTTTTTTCATTTGTATACGATAACGTTCTAGTTTACATTTAAGATCAACATCAAGTGGGTTTCCTTTGTTATCTTGATTTTGAGCAGCAATAACATTAAATAAATTTTCAAACGTGGCGAATAGTAATTTCATGAATACATTTTCATGACGTTCAATTAATAAACTATGTTGAATAACATCCTTTTGTAATTCATGAACAGATTTACATAGAACATTTATATTTTCATTAACACGTTCGTCATTCTGATTTTTTTCTAATATAAACTGTTCAAATTTATCATGTTTTAATGCTAAATTAGCTAGATGATCTTTCACTTCAGACATTTTCATAATTAAATCATCTAATTTCATCATCATCGGGCTAATTGTTGTTGCTTGTTGTGTTGGAAGAGATGGAAAATCAGTTGTATTATAAGAAAATGGTCTGATGTTGTTGTTTGATCCTGGTGCTGCGGTATGATCATTCAAGTTTAACAATTTTTTAGTTAATTCGGCGCGAAAGGATTTCACCACCGGACATTTAAGTGAATTTGATTTATGATTTTGTTGGCAACGTATACATTTATCCATTTGTGAGCAATTATGATCTTTAGGATCAACATATTGTTCACCACATGTTTTACATGTATTCTTTATTTGCTTGCATTTAAAGTGTCCAATAGCCAAACACTTTGAACAGATGAGAACAGTAGCTGATGCAAGATATTCATCAATATCATAGGTAATATAGTTAATTGTTATTTTTTTCATATTTAATAATTCTTTTCTAGCTGATGGTGAAGTAAGTTCTAATTTGACTAATTTGATGTTGTTTTGTAGTTTCTTTTTCATCCTAATAACATTTTTTACCTGAGGATAAAGTGCTTTAACATCTGAACAAAATTCACCAAAGTCCAAACGTAAATCGACATTTTTTATTAATAAACAAAGTTGTGGAGGAATAGATGGAAAGGAAGGAAATGAATAAATTTCATTACCAAACATACTAGGCCAATGACATTGATCTAATAAATGCGAAAAAGAAAAAACATCTTTGATAAAAAGAAGTATATCATATTCATTATTGTTATTAGTAAAATTCGACAGTCGGCAATTAGCAACTTGAATTTCCACTTGATAATTTTTTTTACCATAAACAATTATACCTTCCTTAACTTGATTTGCTGTCACCTTTCCAGATTTAAAACGTAATATGTAAGGTGGAAATGGGAAACGAGTTTGAGCATAACGTGTTGATTCATTTGTGATGGAAGGATGTTCATGATGATAATGATGTTGTTCAGCATTATTTATTTGATTACCATTTTGAGGAGAATTATTGTTGAGAATTGGAATACCATTTTGTTGTTGCAGAGGAGAGAATGTTGTTTGTTTTTGTTTACGCTTTTTCTTTTTCTTGTCCATTACTAAGATGAAAATCATCATCAGAATTATCTGATGAATGTGCACGACGAATAGATGAAGAAGGAGAATAAACAGGTTGCATATTCGTTGATGATGGTGGTGGAATACGTTGATGTTTGTTGGTTGTTTGATGAAAGGCGACATTCGAATGATGATCATTATATGTTTGAGAATTAGTAATGCTATTCTGGTTCAAACGTGATGAGTTATTGGATCTATTTCTTTCACTACGATCAATCTGTGAATGATTCACGACATTTGAACAATTATACATATGAGAATTAGAATAGGAAGTCATTCATGATGACTACTTATTCTAATAATAAGAAAAAAATAAATTAAAATTTTTACTATCACGCGCTGTGTGCGTGATTATATTTTATGCGTAATATTTATGTAAGAAGAGAGGAAAAAAATGCGTCTTATCCGTATCACGTGAACAAGTCTAATGAAAATTAGTATTACTGCATAGTTGTATGTACAGGCATTTTTAGTAATGACTACAATTATTTTTTCCAATGTATGTGATTTCAGAATATTGCTTGTAACTTTTGATATGTTAGACTACTGCAATGAAATATATGAAGAAACCAATTCAAAATCATGCACGGTTCTCTCAGAATTGATTTTTGTTATAACCAAGCGTATTCCTGATACAACTACATATAGCGAAGGTTTTTTCAAACTTCAACATTATTTTATGCGGAAAATTTTAACTGATGTGTTATCATTTGAATAAAATTTATCCGCAATCACGAGATCATTTTAAGTTATCACTAAATAACAAAAAAAGAAATATTTGCAGAAACCCAGTTTTAACATTAAAACCCCTGCAATTTCTGAACTATACAAGTTTATATAAAACCTTCTTCATTTTCTACTATCGCGAGATGTCTCTGATTAATTCTCGAAACGTTGAAAGTGATTCGTGTTATTATCACCGAGATTGGTACCGTATTTGAAAATCAGTATACTAAATAGTACTGCATACAAGAAGTTTTACTAATTACGAAAATATTTCTCTTAAAATACATGATTTTGAGAAACTTGCTTTCTCTATTGCCATGTTAGACTAATACAAAAGTATGTGCGAAGAAAAAATTTCAAAACCATGTACGCTTCCCCTATCAGAAGGTTTTGACATAACCTGGCGGATTCCTCAGAAAACTATCCACATATGAATTATTTCCAAAGTTCGACATTTTTTTATGCGGAAAACTTTATTTGACGTGTTTTGATACGCATAAAATTTATGCGCGATCGAAACATTACTCTAACTTATCATTGAATATTTCGAAAAGAAATACTTGCAGAAAACCGGTTTCAACGCAAAAACATCTCGAAAGCCTAAACTATAGAAGTTTGCATGAAATTTTCTTCATCTTCTACTATCGGAAGCTGCTTTTGATTATTTCCATAGATAATGAGAGTGATTCTTCTTATTATTCAATAAATTTATCGTGTATTTGAAACTGTGTATATTGTATAGCAGTAAATACATGGAATTTTAGAAATTCCGAGATATTTTTTCCAAAGTACTTCACATTGAAAAACTTGTTTTATCTATTGTTATGGTAGACTAATACAAAGATATGTGGGAAGAAAAAAATTCAAAATCATCTACGCTTCTCTTATAGCAAGGTTTTGACATAACCTGGCTGATTCCAAGTAAAAGTATATATCTAGAAATTTTTTCTAAACTTCAACATTTTTTTCTCCAAAAAATTGTATCTGATGTATTTTAATAAGAATCAAATTTATCCGCAATGAAAAAAATATTCTAACTTATCACTCAATATTTCGATAAGAAATACTTACAGAAAACCGGTTTCAACGTAGAAATCTCTTGCATTCCTAAACTGTACAAGTTTCTAAGAAATTTTCTTCATCTTCTGCTATCAGAAGTTGCTGCTGATCATTTCCACAGACAATGAGAGTGATTCTGCTTGTTATTTCAATAAATGCATGGTATATTTGAAAATGAATGCACTGCATAGCATTGGTTAGTAGCAATTCTAAAATTTTTATATTTTTCTCTGTAAAGTATGTCGGATAGAGAAGGTTAATTTATCTATTTCTATAGTAGGCTAATGCAAAGATATCTGTGAAGAAAGAATTTGAAAATCATGTACGTTTCTCTTATAAGAAGGTTTTGACGTAACCTGGCTTAATGCTAATACGAATAGGTGATTGGAATTATTCGGTGAAGTTCAACATTTTGGTGCGGAGAAGATTTTATTTGATTTGTTTGAATTTGAATATGTTTTTTCCAGTATTACAAAATTATTTTCGCTTATGAGAGGTTATGTTTGTCGTAGTTATTGACGTAAGTTTAATTGTTTTTGTTTTGTATTATTTTATGATGTTTTTATTTTCTCAAGTAAAATTTATTGTAGAGATCTGTTTGTTTTGTGTACATTAGTCTTTTTTGGTTTAAGTTTTTTTTGAATAGTTTTTTTCATTTGTTGACGCTAAACCCATCTCTTGTGAGTTATTTGTGTTAGTAGTTGCGTGAGCAGACGGACATCTATGAAGATAATAGAATTTAGTTTTTTTTTGGTTCTTTGTTTTTTTTGGCAAACCTATTGGTGAGAAATAGTTTGATCGTGGCAAAAGAACATCTTGTTTTGTTTTTTCCCAGAAGAGTTTCCGGTCGAATATATGGAAACCTTGGCGGGTTACAGTCTTGCTTGTTTCGCTGACTATCTTTTGAAATTAATCTGTTTGTTTATCTGTAAGCTCTATATTCGGAGAATATGGTCCCATCCATGTGTATTGTTAGTTCTTCTTTTTCTTTGTTTTGCAGACTTAGATCAGGCGTTTGCATACTTCATCTAAGCGACTTTTGTAGTTGGTAAGAAGTGTGTGAAATTTTAATTTAGATTTCGCTATTTTGGTGCTATGGAAAAAGATGGCAAGCAATGTTTCGGAATGCTGAAATTAATGTGAGAAAATGTGGCGTTCCTTGCAAGTTCATATCACTGTGATATGATAAAAAACATATTGTGTCCTATGGGGGATTGTCCATGAAGTGTTGATAAGTGAACGTAGATAAGTCTTGTTGATGAGTGTTCGTAATAATATTGACGAATGTCTTTGTATTTGATTGTGCCTCATGTACCGCCCATTTTCAAGCGCTTTTCACCTTAAGAGTAGTAGGTTGGTAGAACGGTGAAAAATGTAAAAGTTATGATTTTACCTTTTAGTTCTTTATATTCGCCGTGTTGAACTTTCGCTTCAGTATCGACTAATAAATGATTTGTAACAAAGAGTTTGACGAAATCACAGTAGATGGTGCGGATGGAAAAGTCACCAACAAACAAGATCGTTAATTTTTGAAAAATGCAAAACACATCTGACTGTTTTAATGTTATATCCAGGTAGTTTTTTTTTAACTGCTTTGTGTCAAGCTTGATTTTTGATATTTTAAAAGAACTGCTCGCTACGTGTAGCGGGGTTTCATTATATTCGTTCATCTGGTAAAAGAAAAGTATAGAATAAGTCGAAGATTATAACCAATAAATTTTATAAAATAACAAGAAAATTAAAAAAAAGATAAGCCATATTTATGCATATAAAAGATTTAAATGTACATGAAGGTATTTACATGTTTTACAAGTTATTTATGGTCAAAAATATAAAAAGATTGAACAAAAACGTTTCAAAACACATATATTAACAGTTCAGGAGCACAAATAGTATATGTAAAACAAACGAACAACTTTATGAAAAAATATTTCAGGAAAAAAATGATAATTATACTTATTTACAGTAGACACGTAAAACATAAAAACTTAGTCTATAACTTAACTACTTTCGTTTTTCTTTGAACAAAAAGAAAAATTGCTTTCTTCACCTTCATTGAAAAATCAGAAATGCTCATCCACTAGATCTTGATCCTGGTCTGTCTCGTGGGATAGCTACTACAGACAGCTACAGTGACTATGCGCATATCTATCTTATTCCATAGATGAATCACAGCTGAACATAATAATATCATATTTAATTTCACGAAATTCTTATCCCATGGAGAAAGGGGTAGAAGAAAGTAATCGCTCGATGGCTCAAAGGACTCCTACTACCACTAGGTCGTACCTTTCACATCACACGTCTATATTTTACATTATCGATGCAGCGATTACAAATAATTAAAGAAAAAATATGGAGTTCTAGACACCTTTACCTCAAAGTAAATTTTTATGTTATTTTACTTAATTTACGATAACCCATAAAATATGAAAGATTTTTTCTTTTCATTCGAAGGAAAAAAGTCTTAGATCAAATTCCTAACTAAACATAATCATACCTGGTTTGTATATGAAAAATATGGTGACTATCAAATATAATAGCAATAATCAATTGATAAAAAGATCAGTATTTTGCATTATTTATACCTTCATACTAGAAAAAAATTAGAAAAACTATTATAAAAAAAGATTGTATTATATTTAAATATGAATATTTACTTACATATACTAGTTTTGGTTTGAGAAAATGTCAGAAAAAAAATAAGAACTTCATTGAATATGTAGACATGGTTGACAGAATTATTTTTCATCACTAGAATTTGTTCATAAAAATATAAATCCATAAATGGTGCATTGTATGAAAAAAAGGTGGAATATAAGCTAGGTTTTCTCACTTAGCACCAAATTTAGTAAAATGTTGAAAGTTAGTTATGAAGAAGTAGAGAAAATACATAATGAGAAGTTGAAGGAACAGATTCCATCGAATCCTGTGAACTTTATTGAAAATAATTTCGCATGAAATGCGTAAAATTTTCTTGAGTGAAGTGATATCTTGTAATGAATAACTGATAACAATTTGTAAATAATCCAACTTTGAATTATTTCTTAATAGGAAAAACAAATTAAAAAAAACGAAATCGAATTCAATTACTTGAAATTGAAACAACATGAAAAAATTCGTCATTATGATATTTAGTCTTTACGAGAATCAGGACATTGTGTAACAAAACAAAACTGTGAATTTAATATACCAAAAACAAAGCGCGAAGGTAAAACTTGTAGGGTGATTTTGCAAATAGAAAGTAAGCTTACTTAACTGTATGCTTCGTCGACATGATTTTGTATTATGAATGCGAAGAGCAAAAAAGCAATACTCTCATACGAATCAAATATAAAATGTTATCTATAAGTTCTTCGGTAAAATTGCTGAAAAAGACGCTGCATGAAGTTAATGTTTTGGAAGATAAAAGCGCAATATCGCTATTTTATCGCGTAAAAAATTCATTAAATAGTATATATTATGTGTTCGTATATGCTACTCTCTTTGTTTATAATAATCTTTATCAAATAATCGTAGAAAAAAAAACGGTCAGCACGTAGTTTTGCAGAACGTTTGAATTACTTTTGGAATTTTAACCTTGCAATAGATTGAGCAATCATCATCACTAAGAACATCTTACAGTGTGTAACTTTTTTTTTCAATTTAAACTTTTTATGGCAAAAAATTCACATGAGAATCATACAAAATGAAAATGAATTGCAATGATCGTTGATTAGTTTCGATTCTGCTTCATTATTCCAAATAATCAAGCAGTTAGTTTTGTCTCCAAAATTATCATTCAACATTTCAGTTCTATTTTCTCAATGCTTCTTTATTTTTATTTTTTCTTCCTTCGTGTAGCTGATTAATTGAAAAGGAAAGAAAAGAAATAATGCATATAATAATCTTTATCTAATGTTTTCTACGTGTCTCTCCGGGTCAAGCTCCAACGTTAAAGCTGAAGTAAGACTGTAAAAGGAAGGATGCTAAAGGTGTAAGTCTATAAAATGGAACGACTTTATGTAAGTTAGATTATGCTGGGTCGAGCCAATAGGGAAAAAAGTGAGGGGATATGGGTAGAAAGGGAAAAGGCTATAAAGGTGTGACGCTACATAAAGGTGAGCTTTTTGGGAGAAAGGTGATAGGAGCTAAAGCTAGAAAGGTTTGAAGCCGTAAGAATTGGAACACTATAAATGGAGGAACATTTGAAGGGAGTCAGACTACGAAGCATGAGACTAGAAGGGGTCGAACTACAGGGAGTCACACTATATGCACATAACTCTAGAAGATCGTTATAAGTAACGTAAGTTTGAAAGTAGCCAGGTTGCTTATATTTTTGACTATACGAAGATACCACGCTGTAGGACTTCTTTGTAGCTGATGTCAAACATGTGTGTCTGCTACCGACCGAAAGATGAAAGTATTGTGATTGACGGTGAGGAAAAAAAAACGCTGTCATCCACTGTCAACAAGTTCTCCCTGGTTTATATATATTATGCTCAGTGTATACGCTTGTCTTTGTGGGGCCAACAGTCAAAGGCTAAAGGTTAGAATGTGCAGAGTTTTCTAGAACTTATTGTAAATGATGTGCATCTTTCTAGACAGTCGTAGGATGTTCTCACATTGTGCAGATCTTTCCGAAGCTTTCGCCTGGAACGTTATAGCTAGGTTCGGGTTATAGAATTAAAGGTTTAAGCTAAAGGGTTCAAGGTCAAAGGTTAAGACGCAAAGGTTAAAGAACGCTTGGCTTCTACAATGTTTCTCGAAATTTCAAGAAGTAAAGAGACTCTTCAGAATGACCCAGCATCATCTACTGTTCTCTGTATCACTGATTATGCTTTGGTACTCAAAGGTTTTACCGTAGCTTTTTAGAATATCCTGTGTCCCGAGACGATACGCAATCCAGAGTGGTCTCGAAAGTCCCTTGATAGGTTACACAGGGCATAATCAGGCCCGTCAAATTGCAATCATATCATTTTTCTAATGTTAATGACCAATGACGCATAAAAAAATTCTGGAATGTGATTGTGAATATGAAAAGTCGATATGAACAACGCTTGGTCATAGAAATACCTCGCACTTGAACGAGGCTGTTTGGTAGGCTGCAGTTGGAACCGCCCATTAGATCTATAGATTAAAAACATTTGATCGAATCGATGGAATTCGACAAGGACGTGCACTAGAAAGCACAGAGATGAGAGGAACGATTGCAGCAGGACGCGGTAATGCATCAAGAACAACACTTTGAAGCGTTGTAGGAACCAAAGCAAGACCGAAAGTGAAAGGATGTTTCATGGGCGGAAAGAAAAAGGCAGCAAGAGATTGGTGGCAAACGACGTGAACAAAAAGCAAAGAATTTATTACAAGACCACAAACTATGTAAGTAACAGACTAATCATGAAGGGCATGAGCAGCAAGTGTTTTCTGCTTTTCGTCATCGTCGTCGTAGGCAGCAAAGCTCATTTCTCTATGCTACTACACTTCGAGGCGAATTTCCGCTTGAAATTTATCATGCAGCAATGTATAATCGATGGCAACACGCCAATGTCTTATATGAGACCAGCGATTGCCCTTCTGATACACAGGAATGAGATCAAACAGTATTGCCACTATAGGTGTGTTCAACCTCTGGAGCTTCTTTCATGTCCAGTTGAGAAAAACTTTTCCACAAGGAACCAATACTGAATAACGAAATTTTTACGAATACATTAGCAATTTTGAAAACTCTCTTTGATTTCCATCGATGTGATGTGACATTGACTTGCCACAAGCTTTCAGTTCTACTGTTTTCGCATTCCTGGAAGAATTCATCATCGAGTGGGATGACGTCACGCTAAGCATGATCGCTGAGCCCAATTTAGGCAACTCTACATCTTGGAATCCTTCTTCGTGTTCGAAAAACTGCAATAAAACGGGGAGCCGTAAACTCGGTGGTCCAATGCAGAGGGTTAGTCCTTTTGTTTCAGCCTTCGAGGTGAGGCCTGAAGAAGAATTAGAAGAAACTGATTGAATTAATAGTAAGAAATTGGTATCATCTACACTTTGCATGATTTTTCACACCAATTACCGAAGTCATGATCAACGACTCTACAATAATTCAACAGTGAATAATGTCGTTGTAGTTTTCGTAGGTTAAGATATTGAAGTTCCAACATATCGACTCATCTTATAGGGGAGGTAAGGGAAGGCACCTTGCTAAGAAAATAATCAGCCGATTACGAAATCGTAGAAAAGTATCGTTGCTTCTATTATACGACCATAGATGGTCCATTCGTCGTAACTTCGTTACCAAGTACTATGAAGGAAATTTGTTTTGGTAACATATTGTCAAGGTCTATATGAAAGCTGAGCAAGATCGTCTTGCAGTTCATCAAAAAATTGCAAGCCTCACAGAATAGAATGGTATAAAGATCTGATGAATCATTAGGCGAATAACGTCGAGATAGATCGATTGAAACATGGACGAATCATAACTCTTCCGTCAATTTTTCAAGAAAGTACGAGAATAATGTAACAGAATTATTAGGAAGTAATGGTGATTGTCCAAATATATGGAAACCCCACTTATTCATCAGATTTACTTGTAATGCAACATGGAAAGAAATCGAAGAATGCCTTTTCTCTGACGGCAACCTGTCCGATAGCTCTGATCTTATTACGAAAGTCTGTACGCTGGAACTTAACGAATTTACTGATGATTTCTTCAAGAAGCACATTTTCGGACGAACGATAACCAATGTGTTCCTAGTCAATCTTCAAATACATGGCTTGCCACACTACCACAGGCTCATAGTTTTGGGCAACGAAGTCCTGCCAATGGATGAAAAATCTGTTGGGTGTATCGTATCCAATGAAATAAACGATCCTGACCGGTCGTCACACTTATATGAATCTGTGAGAAGGCATATGATTCATAGACCATGTGCAACATTGTACTCAGTCTCCTGGTACGCAAGATGAAAAGTGTTCAAAACAGTTTCCAAGGAAATTCCAAAACAAGACCAAGGGTAATAAAGATAACTATTCACGTTATTGCAGAAAAGACAATGCAATCACTATAAGCATTCGCAAGGATGAAGTAGACAATAGATGAGTAGTTCCCTATAGTCCATACCTACTAACGGAAAAAAAGTGATCATATTAGCTGGCAAACCTGTTCTACTGTGAAAAGTATCGTATCGTTTTTTGAATACGTCTACTAGCGACATCATAATGTTCACATTGAGTTGGAACAACCATTCACGAAAGAATGGCAGTCGCTCAAGAAATTTTGAAACGGGTTCAAAATTAAAACACATCTTAATGCGCGAGATGTGAGTACACCTAAAGCTTCAATGAGAGCTTTTGTGTTTCTATGGCATGACAGATCTCATGCTGATATCTGATTATCGTTTATGTTCCAAATCTGTAATCGGTTTATTTTGCTGAAGCAAATGAACGACAAATACTGAAACAGTTGTTGCAAAAGGTGCAACGTTTATCAAATCGTTTAAATGGAAGTATAAATGCTCAAATGTTAGACATTAGCTGTACCATGATATGAAGTCTCAATCTACTTTTCCTGCGATGGAACCTGCAAGCGATGGCTAGGAGGTGGGACCGTCATTAGTGGAATGTTCTCTCGCCGCCGAAGTGATGTAGATTGCTTTCCGGTTCGATTACTACTGTAACATACTCCTAATGCCAGTAGTTTTCATGATCTTAAAACTGCAGAGATGACCAAGTCTGCCGAACCTTCATGAAAGCTGCTAAAGACGAGGTCTACTACGTGAAAATTCTGAGTTTGAAAGATACATAACTGAAACGCTCATCTTCCAGATATCAAGACAGCTACGAACAGTTCTCTGTATGATGCTTCAATATTATAACCGAGCAAGACCTACAGATCTTTGGAATTCGTTTCAAGTAAACATGGCGAAAGACTTTCATATATACAAAAATTCAAATAGCTGTTACAACTATTGAACTATTCGAATATCCGCGCATTTCAATATTCAACCCGTCAGTTATTCGAAAACTCGAATATTCAACTACTGAGGTACACCTCCGAGCGACAGGTAGAATCCTACCAGTATTACCAGAGATACTGCTAACATAACCAGGGATATTACAAGCTTCACGTGCGATGCTACTGGCATCACCTCATGTTCTTTTAGCTTCATCTCGCATGCTACAAGCTTTATCTGTGATAATGACAGTATCACCTAGGATACTACCAGCAACACCTGCGAAACGGTTGAGTTCACTAGGGATGCTACCAGAATTACCTATAATGTTACCAGAACAACCGGCGATGCTACTCGTTCCATATGGGATGCTACCAGCAATTCCGAAAATGTTGTCGAAATTGTGTAGAACGCTAGTAGCCTCATCTCGAATGGTTCTAGCATCACCAGAAACACCGCAGTCATCACCTAAGCGGCTATATGTCATTGTGTGATGCTACAAGAGCTCTCAAATGTGGGTCCTCAAGACGGACTGACAGTAAGACTTACACTCATAAACCGCATCGCACTGGTATGGGTTCCCAACAACAACTGACAACAAGGCTTATACCAGCAGCTGACGTCGCACTGTTGCGGTTGCTACGAAACAACAGACACTCATAACATACAATTTTTGGAATATTGGAACATTCAAATTGTTGAAAGCTCGAAAAATTTCATATTCGAATATTCGAATTATAAACTTTTAGAACTCGTAAAATTTATCATCCGAATTCTCGAATTGTAATTCTCATTTTTAAAAGTCGAGGAAGAATTTTAAAACTCGTAGCTAGTTAACGATTTCGACACTACTGAAGATTTGAAGTATCATATCGATGCTGAATCCCCAGAAGCAGGAGCATATTATGCAATCGAAGAGAAAATGAAAAAGCAAGGTTGAAGGTGCAGCGATTTCGATATACTGCCGCCCGCATCCGTTTCATATTCATTGTGGGATTGCAGAAAGTTGATTGCCTGAGAAAAGAACAGTATACCACGGTTGCCAGCTTCCAAAGCCGATTTTGGAAACGTCTACATCCAGTACTCAAACAAATAGCACGGAAGTTGAAGCAATTAGAAAGACAGAATTTTTCATTTAGTGCAAAGCGCCAATGGTACCATGCTACGGTTCCAAGGTAACTGATACTTTGCTGAGAAATATAATGAATGTCAATTTAGCTTTCAGGGAAAAAATATACCAGTCAGTGGAGCTATTCATCAAGTTCTTCCTGTCAATCGAAGTTTACTGTTCCAGATTACGAGCATCATACAACGCGTGTCGACCTGGCTAAATGGTGTATCATCAGGTGTGATAACAACTCACAAGAAGTGGATACGTCAACTTCATCCTCACAGAAAACAATATTCTTTAGTAAGCTTTTTGTTTTTTGCTTGTCGATTACAATCTAATAATTTTTCGACCATATTAGCGATACTAATAATAGTTGCGCACAATATTAAGAAAATCTGATAAATCAAAGGTATTCCATTAAGGTAAATCTGAAAATTATCATAAAAAATTCCATGAATATATGGCTAAAACTCACCCATATAAATGCTGAGGAACAAATGATCCATTATCAGATTTAATTAAAAAAAGCAAATAAAGATTTGTTGGACTTGCGATTGATTAAATGGATTACTCAGAAAAAATGTGAAAAATGATGTATTAATCCAAAATACGTTGAACTTGCACAATTATATTATTTACCTAAAGCACATAAGCTAGGTACACCTCTTCGTTCAATAGTCTCCGGTCTCAAACATCTTTCAGTTAAAAAATCAAAATTTCTCGACGAATTATTACAACCATTATTTGATAGAATGGCTGCAAAAACAACTGTAACTTGTGGCTTTGAATTAATAAAACAGTTACAAGAATGGTCAAAGACAAATATGCGTGAAGAAACTTTACATAATACAATTGATGTAGCAGATCTTTATACTATGGTACCGCAGACAGAAGGAGTATTGTCATTAAAGAAAATGTTAGATCATTTAAAATTAAAACAAGTCGGTGGTCTCAAAATTGAAACAGTAATTAGATTAAGTCGATTTGTTATGCAAAATATTTATTTTTCTTATGATGGCCAATATTATCATCAAATTCGAGGAGAAGCAATTGGTTCTCCTCTCACATTAACTATTGCTAACTGTTATATGCTCTTTTATGAACAACAAATTATTAAACAAATTAACAATAGTAGCAGACTGTATTTCCGATATATTGATAATATTTTTATTGCAATTAACTGGCCTGCTCGACATTAATTTAAACAAATCGATCGATGAAATCATTTTGACGAAAATATTAAATTATCAGAAAATAAAGGTTCTATTGCAGATTTCCTGGATTTACATATAAAAAATCAACATGATCAATTATTTACTACTGTTTATCAGAAGCCATCTTATGAATCGTATTATCTGCCATTTAATAGCATTCATCTATTACATTGGAAGAAGAAGAATGTGATTTTTACTATGCTACTTCGGGCTCTTCGATATTGCTCAACTTTTCAGACATATTTAGATTAATGTGAAAAGTTACGGATAGCATTTCTATTAAACAAATATCCAAATAATTTCATAGATGAACAATTTACTAATGTATTGTCAAAATTTAATATTAATCAACCATTAAACTTTAATAATTATACTATATTTCGTCAAAAAATAATAGACTCCCATAAAAGAAAAAGTACCAATCGACTATGGTAAAACAAGGTTTGTTCATTTTACCTACTGTTCAAGTATGGAAATATTTCCAGTAAAATTTCATGCTCTCTGAAAGAAATATTTTAGGGAATCTCCAATCAATGAAATTACGCCTATTCTTGGTACGCGTAATGTCTATAATTTCCAAAGAATATTGGTACATACTAGAATAAATATATCTTAGATTCAAAGTACCCAATGAATTTAAGTTAAAGGCAAATAAGTAATGTTATACTATATACAATGTAATCACAAAATTAAACAAATTAATTTGGCATAGTCATAATTCTGAATATATATAATTCTATTTAACCGAGAAATTAACTAGAATTATTTTAATTGCTATGATTGCCATTTCAAGATATCTATAGTTAACTTGAAATAAGCAATATCTTCAAAAATAATCAAACTTTAATTACATTCAGGAAGAAAATTTTAAGGTCAACTTGAGTTGGATATATGGATCTATTACAGGCAAATCAGCCTCATGCATACGAAATTATTATTAATGGCTTGGGTTAGTTTTAGTATTATTATCAATAATTTCATTTGGTTTAATTATCTGCTAACCAACGTCATATAATTATAGCAAGAATTTCATCTGGTTTAGTTACCTGCCAACTAACGTGATACATAATCTTGTTGTTAGTAAATTTGTCAATTTTATCTTAAAAGATATTTATAATTCATCATTCAAGTGTTCAAACAAAAGATCCATTCTTAGATAATCTTGCTGTTGGTAAATTTGTTAATCTAATCGAAACAACCGAAATCATTTAATATTTTTATATGTGGCCAATGTTTTTTTATTATAAAATACGCGTCTTAAACAATACAAACAATTCTGCTTGATATCAGTTGATTTTTACAAGAACTGACTAAGAAGTCGTTCAAATCAAGAAAAAGGAAGCCATTCGAATCCATAATTGTATTATTTTATAATTAAGATAAAATCTAATTTGATAATCCAAAAAAGAGATTTATAAAAAATTAATTCAAGTATTATATTTGGTATTGATTTAAACTCTATATTATATACTTCCATTTAGTATAATGCGATATTAGTGGGAGATTATTCAAAATTGATTACTATTTTAATATGAACTTAACTGTCATTTCTTACTTTTAATATAATACTATGCTGCAGTTAGAAGATTACTAAAAAGTTATTATTGTTATTATTTGATATAATTCAATACTGTCTTGTAATGAGGAGACTATTCAAAATTTAACATCATTATTTAATATAATTCGAAAATACTTTTTTTGTTCTTTTACATTTATTTTATATTTATTTTTTGCCATTTAATATACTTCGCCCATGCGATATAATGAGAAGAATATTCAAAATTTATTATTATTAAATATTATTCAATTTTATTCCACCGAAATTGCAAAAAAGTTGGAATCCATTATTACGTTTAGCAGCTTTCAGTTTTTGCCTTTTTCCATTTTAACTTGGACCCTTTGCACTTCATTTGCCTTTTTTCTTATTATTTTAAATTTAATTTAATTTTTGTTTTTGTTTATTTTCAATTTAATTTAAACTTTGTTTTTTCAATTTTATTTATCAATTGTAATGCAGAGCTCTGATGAGTGTTTCAATATTTTAATCCTTTTGCGACGGGCGTCCTATATATAGAACCGTGACTTTTTGACGTAGGTGAAGTTAGCAGTCGATTCGAATAATTCTGGCAGCGATTCGCCTAGGAACTTGGTTCAACGTTCCTATTCTTGATCCATGTACAACTCCATGAGCTCTATCTAACGGTATGATTAGATTTTCCATAGCTCAAACCAAAGTCCCAAAAATCCAAAAATACTCATATTTCACTAAAGGACCTAGAAGACCATAAAAGTAAAAGTAGCAACGATTCGTCTAGGAATTTGGTCCAAGATTCCTATTCTCGCTTCAAGTACAACTCGATGAGCTCTATCTAATGGTACCATTAGATTTCCCATAGCTCAAACTGTATGTCCAACAATCCCAAAATACTGTAAATTTCATACAATCCATATACTAATTCCGGCACCGATTCGCCTAGGAACTAGGTCCAACGTTCCTATTCTCGGGCCAAGTATAACTCGGCGAGCTCTCTCCAATGGTATGCTCAGATTTTCGACAGTTCAAAGTATAATTTTCAGATGCTCACTAGTGCCGTCTATCAGCCCAAAAATCATACTTTGATCTCTCGAAAATCTGAGCGTATCATTGATGGAGCTCGTTGAGTTGTACTTGGACCGAGAATAGGAGACTTGGACCAGGTGGTTGGGCGAATCGCTGCTGGAATTGCTCAAAGAGGGTGCCAGAATTCCAAAAAGGAAAATACTAGTGTTTCAAGATTTTTGGAAACATAGTTTGGGCTATGGAAAATCTGATTGGACCATTGGATAGAGCTCGTCGAGTTGTACTTTGGCCGAGAATAGGAACATTGGACCAAGTTCCTAGGCTAATCGCTGCCAGAATTACTCGAATCGGCTGCTAACTTCACCTACGGCGGTTTCAATAATTTCAGCAGCGATTCGCCCAACGACCTAGTCCAAGTCTCCTATTCTTATTCAAAGTACAACTCAATGAGCTCTATCCAATGATATGCTCAGATTTTTCGAGAAACCAAAGTATGATTTTTCGGCTGATAGATGGCGATAGCGAGGATGTGAAAATTTTACTTTGAGATATCGAAAATATGAGCATACCATTAGATAGAGCTCGCCGAGTTGTACTTGAACCGAGAATAGGAACGGTGAGCCAAGTTCATAGACGAATCGCTGCCGAAATTACTATGTGGATTGTATGAAAAATACCAGTATTTGGAATTTTTGGACATATAGTTTGAGCTATGGAAAATCTAATAATGCCACTAGATAGAGCTCATCGAGTTGTACTCGCACCGAGAATAGGAACGTTGGACCAAGTTTCTAGGCGAATCGCTGCCAGAATTACTCGAATCAGCTGCTAACTTCACCTACGTACCCGCACCACACCCACACTCAAGTTCGTTTCTTATTAGTAAGAGTTTTATCCGAAAGTAATATCAATAACGTCTCTGTAATCAAGACGGAGATAATCATTTCATGGTGAACTTTTGTCTAGTGACTCAAAGAAAGAGAGAAAAGCAAATCAGTACCTTTTAGTGTATGATTTTTTGTTTCGCATTAATTTTCGAATTCACATTTTTGCAATGGTATTTCATAATCGATAATGAAGTTGTCTGTAAAGGTTATACATGAGGAACAAAAATCACACTACCCAAGTATTTTTTAGCAGATTGCAACAAAGGTGCTCTTCGGGAGTGCTTGCTGCAATGGTACTTAAAATAATAATTATTTAAAAAATAAAATATGATATCAAAGAGTTGTGAAGTAATCAGATACGGATTGCTAGAGATGCAAAGGCGCCAACAATTGTATC
>CAJNSZ010000083.1:16551-94117 GCA_905329745.1 Rotaria sp. Silwood2 | reverse complement strand
GCGGGAGACGCGGCACCCACACTCGGGAGATGAGGTCATTCACCACTGGAGATGTAAGATCTCCTTTAGAGAGACGCATCCCCCACACCCACACTCGCATCTCTCGCGCGAGATGCAGCATCTCCCGCAGGAGATGTGGTGGCATCTCCAAAATCTTGGATATGTGACACTGCTGTAATAAGTTAGTGCCTAGTTTGATGCCTAAGAAAAGACAAACTCATGAGCATCGATCTCGCTTTCGGTGATGAGGCATACAATCGTTTCAGATGACATACTGCAGTAGAAGGAGATAGTCAAAAGATAGTCACTTGTTCAAGCATTACTATGCTGCCTGTATAACACATATAATTCTAAACGGTTGTTTGACGGTTTATCTTTGACTTTTTGTCCACTCTGAATCACTTTGGCAAACACTAGATAGAACATTAGTTTAATTATTTCAATCGATGATTAAAAATATAGACAATTGAAAAATTCTTGTCGTTTATTTCTTATATATAAAGTACTATAAAATCGTTTCTTGACTAAAATAAACAACGAGTCTGTGTATATGATGGTTAACTTTGTTATAAAGATTTGATTGTTGCTGTATCATCTATGATGGCAAGGCTGATCACTGGTTTATGGCGTCCATCACGTGATTCGACTCCGTGAAAGCCTCCAACTACGTAACATGTTTTTGATTCATTAATCAATCCATTTTTTATTGTGATAGGCACGCTGAGTGAATTAAGTTGTATTTCTTTGATTTCAGAGCTACGATTTGTATGTAATCCATAGCATAGATGAAGAAACCATCCACTCACGTATGCACCAGACATTCTGAAAAATGTAAAGAAAATTTAGTATATATTTATCTTTTTCTTCATGTTCATTTAGTGGACCAAACCTTTATAAGATGAACTGAGCGAGCTTTAAGATTCTTTCAGTCTGCTTACTTTTCGCAACTTATTTCTAATTATCGATGGGCTCATTTATTAATGAGTGTCTGATAATAGTAAAGTTTTTGTAAACTGATCGTCGATAGATATTTTTCTGTGAATTCATACAAAGCTACACAGGGTTTTTGAGACCGCTATCTCTTTAATTTTATCCAATCTTTTTTAGTTTTTGTCATTCGATTTAACCTTAGTACTAACTTATTTGATTTGTCTTTCTTCTCTCATGGACACAACTGTGAATCTCTGCATCATCAGATGTCTCATGCTAAATGCTCACTTTCCCGATTCTCCACCACCAACATGCTCGATATCCATGACCTTGTTCCAGAATTGATTATCGACATTGCCTTGATACGTTTGAATAAATTGATCAATTATAGGTAATAGACCATCGATATAACTACCGAAATTATCACGAGTGGGTGCAGTCAAATTCTTGAGTTTAGCAGTCTTATTACGTAGAAGCTTCCAATCTTCGAGTGTACCCATGAAGTGAACATTGCGTATACCACACATAGTAATATAGTATTCATATTCGAAGTACTTTTTAAATATATCCATGATGGCTACACATGAAAGGAATGATTCAATTTTAGTTGTTGTTGAAAAATTGCATGTCAACAGTTCCATGACATCGTTTTTCACATTCTTGCCTAACTCTATTTGCATATGCTCGAAAAAATTCTTCCAACTACAAAATATAACGAATACTTTTATTTTAATTTCTTTCGAAATGTAATGACTCACTCGGGTTCAATCATGTCTGATTGTTCAACAATCAACCGTTTTCGACCACTATGTTCAATGAGAAGTGTTCGAAGTTGTTGGGCATTTTCGTTTATATATTGCGAAAAATAGATACAAATCATAAGCCAAATATCGTCTGGAGATAAAATAATGTCTTCATGTGAATTGTAAGCAAAAAGAAATGCCGAGAATATTGCATGATTTTGAGTTGACGATGTATCTGAACACAAAAAAATTTTTGTTGATAAAAACAAACAAAGTTAATATTACTCACAAGGACCATTGGCAACGATATGTTGAATTTTATAGCGTTCTTTATCGATCGCGTTATCAATCTTCTTTATCCAGTAGTCCATAGGTGGAAGATTCTTGAGCTTTTCATTCTTATAAGATTTTTTTACCCTTGGAAGATTTGGACAAATAGCCACCGTATGGTAGTTTGAAGGTACATCCTTGTTGTTGATAGTCGAAGTAGCTTTCCCCATTATTTACTACGTCGATGTTTCTAGTGATCGATAAAATTAGTTATTCTGTGATATAGAATAAGAGAAGGAAAAAACATACTATCATTGAGTCAGAATTACAAAAAAAAAATAAGATTAAACAAACACAGATAAAAATAAATGCTCACGCCACCAATATGACGGTGGATAGTTGCATGCATGACAAATTTTCAAGCTCGTAGGTGAAAGTGAGTCGTATAATGACTAGTATCACAAAAATAGGAAGTAACATATGGATTAGTCATCATTGTAAAATATGCAATTATTGACAAAAGTACATCAGGAAATTAAAATTTCTTGTATAAAAAGAAAAGAGCTTTCACCGATCTACTATACGAAAATTTCAGCATATGCATTCTTCAAATAATAGAATACAAGTTAATCTATATAAGAAATTTGTTCTAGAGACCATCTGTGGATATTGTGGCAAGTCAGTTTGATCCATTAAACTAATATTTACTCATTGTAACTGAACGAGTCTTTTTTATTTAAGACGTATCTTCTATCTTTGAAAGACATCATTTTAGTTATTGTAATGGTTTCAATATTGTCGAACAAACATTCTATGACGAAAAAAAATTACCAATAACTTTGACATGATTTCCGTATTCATTAAAGTTGCCTGTAACTGGCAATCATGTCTATCTTCTTGTCGAAAATTTCTCTTTTTAAGGAGCTCAGTCAGTATTGTTCAGATCACTTATCTATTGTGAACTCTTTTGAATAGGATCGATGATGTCTACTCTGAAGACTTGTTATTGTCATAGATCTCTATGCAAGAATGTGTGTTGGTATAAGATGTAGAATGAGGGAAAACAATATCCACAACTACGCCCTCTCAGCATCTTGAAATGTTATGATTTCATGAAAAACTTACTTTTTAATAGGTTAATCTTTCAATATTACTCCTGTTATTTAACATTATTTCTCATCATCAATACATACTTTCAACTATAGAACAGATTCTTTCATAAAAATTATCCATTGTGAATAGACGAACAGTTGAAAAAATTTAACGAATAAATAATATTTTTGTCTCTAATCATGAAAAATCATAATAATAGATTTACTTTGGATACTCACAAGACATGTCGCTTACTAACAATTACATGATATATCATATTTTGAATCAAGACTGAGGATGCACGGTATAAGTGCTAAAGGCTGAAGACATAAGAAAATGGCCAAAATTCGTACTATAATATTTTCTTTACTAGACTTCATATTTTTGAATCCAGTTTCAAAGTTATCTTCAATGAGAAAACATGAGTTTTTATTGAGATATTCAACATATTCTTAATCAAAGCTTGAAACAAAAAAATTCTCCAAGACTTACATTTCTCACCACGATGATTTAATTGAATAGTTTTGATTGTCAAACGATTTTAAAAAAATCGAAAAATTCCAACATGATTTAACGTTGCCATGATAAATAAACGAAAAAGATTCAAATTTAATGGTCGTTCATTCCAATTCATTATCAATTTTGTCATGGATTTCATTGATGTTGAATTGTTCATCTAATAATTGCTGGATAGTTGTTGCATGATTACTGTAAGCATTCAGTTCTTGTTTTTGAAACAAAACCAAAGTTTTTTTTAAACAACTATATGTCAAAATTTTTCTGTTTTTCGATGAAAAAATACTACGAAATATTTCGTAATTTAATGCATATGTCAAATCGTAATCCTCAATGGATGACATATCTTGTTTTAATATTGATATTGATTTCCAACATTAATTCCCGGCTTGATTATGATCATTTAATTTATAGTAGAGAAGACATACTCCATATTTGTGGCAGGCGCATTTGAATCTTGCTCATAGAAGCTCATTGCTTCTTGACAATATAACAATGCTGAAATACAATCATTAATCATATAATAATACCATCCAATTTCATTATTGAACAATGCTATATCGAGAATATTTTCATTGTCTTGATTTATTTTTATATTTAATGATTGCTTTAAATGTTCAATAACAAGAGTATATTTTTCGATATATTTTATATATAAATCTGAAAGATATGTATGTAGTTCATCTGTTATTGAAGATGATAAGATGTTATACTTCAAAGCTGCCTCATAATATTCAATAGAAGTATGATCATCATCTATGATATTGTAAGAATCTCCTATTAAATAATGTAAATGTGCAATTTTTTCTAAATGCTCTTCATCACCAATTACTTCCTTATGTACTTCTAGCAATTGTATTGCCATTTTGTAATGTTCGATAGTTAGTTCGTTCGTATGTTTTTCATTATATGAGATACCAATAAACATATGAGTCTGTAATAGAATTAAAATTATGCTCATTTGTTTCTTGTGCTGATAATCCAATATATAAATTTATATAGATGATATTCTCTAATGCTTCTATCTGCTCAATAGAAGAACATTTTTTATAGCATTTGAAAAATATTCAATAGCTTGATCATATTGTTCCAATTCATGATATAATTTTTCGATTTCTTCACTATTTTCGATGATGCCAAAATCAGGCTTAAATGATTATGGTGGAAATTTATCATTTAGTATTAACACTTTTTTGAAATGCCTTATGGAAATTGCATAGTTTCCTTCCAGCTTATAACAAACACTGAGATACTGATGAAAATTCATTAAGTCTTCCGTAACTCTTATACAATCTTTTTTTGATGTAACAATATTTTTTCACTATATTCTTTACATAAATTATATTGTTCTGTTTCGTAATAATATTTACTCATACAATAAAATAAAGATGCACAATTTTAATGATTGACCGGTAAAAATGCTTGATAAGTTTTTAATGCTTTCAAACAAAAATGTAATACACTTTTAAAAACTTTTAAACAGACATAACGATCTGCTATTGAACAATATATTTCTCCAACTTGAGGATTAGAATTATTTTCTCTTATGCGATATCAAATATTTCCAACGTTTGCTTATCATGCTTAGCTGCATAAAGATAATTATCTATAAAATAATTAATAAATATATTTCACCCATATTATAATGACACATTAATAGAGTATGATAATCTCCTCCGTCATTGGTAATGACTCTTTTCTGTATTGCTTGTTCGAAATAGTAAAGAGCTAAATCGTATTGATCTTGTCTCATAATAATCATAGCAAGAAAAGATAAACAAGCTGCTATCTCATTTCTATCATTTCTTTTACAAGTTATATCATACGTAATCGTTGTATATTTCTGTGCTAATTCATATTGTTTAGTATAAAGATATGCTATTCCTAAGTCTTGGTATAGATTTCGATCAAGGTTTGTATCATTTATAATTTTAAGTTGCAAAGATTTTTCAAAAAAAGAAATTGTATTTTCATACAATCCTATTTCCTTCACAACAGCAATAAAAATACATATGGTAGTTGTTCATCAATATTTTTCTCATTGGAAATTTTTATAATTTTATTATATTGTTTATTCTTTATATCTTTGTCATCATCAGCAATAGTTATTAATGATAAATACCATAAACGACGATCATCATTATAAGCCACGTTAGTAACATGAAATAACGTACCTAAATCGAATAATATCTGTTTTTCATCTTGCATGTAACTTAAACGAGATATATCAACATAAATAATATTATTTTGTTTTGAAAACGATTTATCGATCTCAATTTCAAATAAAGCATTTGCTGCAAATATTTCAGCTGTCATAGATGATGAAGTAGTTGATAAAAAGTCATTTGTTGATATAATACATCCTAAACTTAACTTCAATTGTTCAATTTCAATATCGGTTAATCTCAAACCACGATATACTTTTTCTGTTTTGGTTTGCTTTTATTGTTGTTGTTTATCATATTTTTATTTTAACATGTTACAGAGATCGATAATAAAGTATCATAATTTAATAAGTGCATCAATATTTTCAGTACGTAAAGCTTTATTAATAATACGATAAAGAAATGAGTGACTAGTATACCAAGATATTACATCTTGTGGTTTATATTTATCTTCGAATTCATCGATTAGTCTCAATTATGATGGATTATTTTGTATAATAGTATCGACAACTATTCAACATTTCTTTTTTAGTATCATCAGTTTTTGGCATTAGAAATCGTAAACATTTTAACTGGTGATAAAGCAAATATCCTGCTAAATCATGGAAGAAAAGATGAGCAGCATTTTGTTTTTGATAAAATAAACGTAATTTCTTTTGTATTGTATCGAATAATTGTCTATATTCTGTATAAATACCAACTAATTTTTCTGTATTTCTTAATATTTATAAGTGATTGATATTTATTTGAATTTAAACAAAATATATAGATACTATAAATTTGATCTTTATAATGAATTAATGGTATTATTTCGTATGAATATTATCCAGCTACAATTAATATTATTTTTTCAAATTCATTTTTATCATCATAATTTATTTGTATCATTAAGTCTTTGATTATATTATCGATATGATTATCAAGCCAGATCAATATAATATTTTCATCTTTTTTTATTTTGAATCGAAAAAATCATTTGCCATTTCGAATTCATCATGTTGAATTAAACGTTTATGATCATTCATTTTTTTGACTTGTTCAATAATCTTTAAAGAAAAAATAACAATTCATGTTTAAAATATGTCCTGTGATTCTGAAACTCTTAGTTTCATTTCAAGTATTAATAAAATACGCTCCGAGCGCTTTTAACTTACAACAATTACTGATTGATAGATCTTCAAATTCTACATTCATGAGATTTCACATCAAGTTGTTTCGTTGAAAAAATCTTTGATAAAAGAATTAAATATAATTTCAATAGATTCACTCACACTTTCAAGATAGGAGGGAAAGAGTAGTTGCTTGGTTTTTGTGATGTTGAGTGATTTTGATCGATTTGAATTAAATAGATTTACCTGCAATAAAGGAAGTAAAACAGCGCAAAAATATCGACAGTTACTGCATAATGAAAAGAGAAAACGAATCAAGCGTGCATATTTATTGAATTGTAATCACAGATAACATACATACATACAGGGAGAATGATAAACTACCGAGTCTTTATATGCATTGCACTACATTCACTCTCGACGTGTGTGTATTCACAACACGAAAACAACTTATTAATTATCCTAACGGGCATCCAAAATTACTATCGGAAATAGTTATAGTAGTACTTATTTTGATAAAATAGAGAGCTGCAGTTTTCATTATTTGAAGGAAGAGATGCAGATGAGTCGAATCATATATTATAGGGTGTTTTACCTGATTTTTTTTAAAGGTTTTCAATCGACCTCTCTGAAACCTAATTTAGCACGTGAGATGTTTACAGCGAATTTTCAATTGTCAGGTGTATATTCAAATCGTCATTGGAAGATCAATGAAACTGCACAAGGCTTACATGTTTAGAATCAATTATTCAGAAGTTCATTTTCGATAAAAAGTACTCATTTTTTCGACGCTTAGAAAATTCACTAAACAAATTTCAAACAACATACTAGAAAAACCTTGGATATACGACTTGATGCACCTTCATCTTCTCTTTCGAATGATGAAAACTGCAGCTCTCTATCTTATTTTTATCAAAATTTATTCAAAAAATCTTTCATTACCCTTGTATTAAACCAGGTAATTACTACTGTAACTGTCATATATCATAGAAAAATAGAACATTGTTTGTACTATCACTGCATATAAAAAGAAAATTTTTTCAAACTTTTTATTTAGAACTAAAGTACTTCCGTCACTACTTTTGGACAGCCTTAAGTAACTATTAACAATCTGCAAAGTGTACCACTTATTGATTACTTCTCAAACCTTTTCTATACATATGAAATCAAGCACTAAAAGATATCTTATACAAACATATTGTCTATTTCGTGAAAACAAAAAGAATCAAGCAAGAATATTGTAGGAAGCAATTTTTCATTTGTTTCGTGGAAAAGATTCATGTGATGCAACTAGTGTAATTTACCTTTGTCAAAATATAACGAGTAGAACTGTCATATTCAGTCTAGCATAGGCAGAACAAGAAAACTATCAAAGAATTTATGCCAGTGTTATACTCGAAATAGAATCGAAATAGTATTTGAGGTTGTTGCTTTGACAAATAATTATATTGAGTGGCTTTAATACTTATGAAAACATATCTTCTTATCATGCAGCAGATGACTTATCACTTTTACAGTTGATCTGTTTGCTATTCTTAATGAGCATTACAGCGTAATATTTCCTTTCCTCTGTAAGTGCAACGGTTTTCGTGTGAATAATGAACAAACGATGTGCACAAATTCCTAAAGAAAAAAGAATGAAATCATTGTAGAATTTTTACATTAGACTATATAGAGCAAATAAAAGGAGATGCTCAAACTCATGTCCATGTCGAATACTGCAATAATCGAGAATTTTAAAGAGATCATTACAGTAGGAGACAACATTTATATAAGCAAGCGAATGTAACGTCAAATTATTGTTTGGATATATTACGAATGATTTAAATGATACAACATGATCGACTTTGTTGTTGGATTTTAGGTGCATTCTGTACATGTTCTGACTGTTTTTCATTGTCAGCGAGTTTTGCTACTGGTATTGCAGATGGTTTGATATCAGACGAAGGTTTTTGGACTGCACTAGTTTCAACTTCGGGTATAGCTTCTTTCAATTGACGAAGTACATTATCAAATTCTTGACTTGTCCAAATATCACCATCTTGTACGTCAGTATTCGAACAACGAAAATCAATATATGTCTTACCAGTAAAGACAAGTGACATTGGACCTGGCGGTGGCCATGTACTGGTGTCTTCAAGTAATAATGGTACAATAGGTTTAACTAGAGCATCAGCTAATGACATTTCTCGACGACAATTAGTTGATTTAGTATATTTAGGTGTCACACAGGCGAGTACACATTTTGCATTGCGAATTCCAGCATCAATCTTTTCGAATAAAGAATCACCACCACCCATTTGAAATATATCAAGCCAGCAGTGATAATTTAATCGTGTTAATCGTTGATATAAGGCAACAATATCTGCTTGACGATCCCATTGATAGGAAATCATAATTTGTGGATGAGTGATAGCCATTGGCATATCTTCTTTCAACGTAATTTTCTTGTCTTTTCCATCAGTTGATGTCGGCTGAAGAAAAATTAGATTGTTAATTTGTGGTACAAACCAATTGTAATACTGTTCGGTGATCATATCTGGATCAGGTGCGACATGATAACGAATTTGACCAAGAAGTTCAGTAAATTTGTCCTTTGGCCAATAATTGTCTGCATTCGACTTACGATCATAAAAACGAACATACAAATATTCACTCATAATAGGACCGAGAGCACCTTCAGGAGGCCACGTTTGTTTTTCCATCTGTAAAGGTATCAAAGGTTTTCCTGTACTGACACATAGATGAACTTCACGTAAACAATTGTCCGATTGAGCATAAGCCGTATTCATACAACATATAACAACTTTAGCGCCGCGAATACCAGCATCAATTTTAGCAAACAATTTATCGCCACCACCCATTTGACCTGTGTCCATCCAACATAAATAACCTGCTGCTTCAAGATGATTCTTGAGATTTGTGACAGCTTTTTGAGCTCCCCATTGATAGGAAAGAAAAATCGGTGGTAGACGCTTGATTTCTATTGGCATATCATCAGGGATGAGTTCACCGGCAGCTGCAACTGCTTCTCGAATTATTTTTGCAGCATCTTGTCGATCAATCTCTTCTAGCATCTTGACAAGTCCATAAGTGGCTTCATCAGTTTTATGCGTCATAAACCATTCATTTAGTAGAGTCATACATGGATCGACTTGCATAGACCAATGTCTTAATTCACTTGCCGAATAACCAAAACGTTTGCCAAGTAAACACCAATCATTATCAACTTTGACATTTAGTAATTGACATACTTGATGACCCCATTCACTTGGCACATAACTCAATGTTTTTGCATCGATTCGTTCAATTTCTTTTGTGTGTACATGCACTTGTTCGGTCACGTTATTCAACTGCGTATCAACCACATTAACTCGTGCATCAAGATTGGTTATCTATATAAAAATAAAAAAAATAAAAATCATCTATGTTTCAGTCTGTTTTTATAACTCAAGAAGAAAACAATATCAACTTGTATTACAATGTGTTCAATCGAGACAATATCGATCAAATTAGTGTAACAATATATTTCTATGTTAAATACAAGTATAACTAAGTGAAGTTCTCCCATTGCGAGATTTCTAGAGAATGCTTCAAGGAAAAATCCTGAAGCTTTGAGAGCAGATAGGTTTTAGGTAAAAAATAAAAATGATGAATGCTAGAATAGTGACAATTTACTTGTCCTGCAATATTTAAAATAAAAACAATTCTTACCTTCAATTCTTGTCGTTTGACCGTAGTCTTGACATTGTGCACATCTTTCTCCGTTTTGACCACACGTTTCTCTATGTGTTCAAGTTCATCACGCGTTCGATTAATTATTCCTTGATTTTCTTCACTCATTTTGTTTCCATCAATAAAATCGATCAATGTTCGACATTCAGTATACGATTGGAATTCTATCAAATCTGTTCGTCTTGTTTGAAGTGTTTTTTTGTTTATAATACCAATCAGTTGACATGAATGAAAAATTTGTATACGAATATCATTTGTAATTCCATTATCAGTTTTAAGCAGATTAATAAGAATTGTGAGACATTCATTAGCTGTCTCTTCACCACCAATAATTGTTGAAGCAACAAAATATTGTTGAAGACAATTAAATGCTGATAAATTATGTTGTTCAACAATAAAACGCAAGAGTACACTACGATAATTATGAAATAGGTTAGGTTTTGCATTGGCTACTAATCCAAGTCCTTGAAAAATGGAAAACAGTTCGTATCCAACATCCGTACGACCTTCAATTGAAGTGAATAAATGATCAAGTTGATTAACTGTAATCAGTTCAGGATGTTCTTTAACAATGACTAGAAATAAATGTCCTAATAATGAGACATGTGACATGTCACCATCGAAAATCACATTAATCAAATCATTCAATCGAGCATGGTATGGTTCCGGATTTTTATTGTAGAGCATCTAAGAAAAAGAATTAACAATATGGTTTAGGAAGAAAAAAAGAAGGTGACAAGACCAGAAGTAAAAACAAACGTTTTTACTGATTCAAACAAAGAATACTGTCTGTTTAGTTCTCTACTAATAAGTTTTAATCCTACTATATAGACACACATCGTACGGCTACTTACAGGAAGTAGTGACGTAACAGCAATATGTTTTCGATCGATTGTATCACTCAGAAAATCTTCAACGTAATCGGCAGCTACATTGGGTAATTTCATACCAACCGTGTTCCAAAACATCGACCACCAATCATAAAATGTTTGTTCATTATCATCGCATGCAAGTGAATACAATTTTTTGATACATAATCCATAGAGACGTGCATCTGCTTCATTCGTTAGACATTGACCAATTCTATACCAAAGTTGCATAGCTGATATATGTTCAAATGAAGTTTGTCCATTTTCATATTGAATTGGACATGCCAGTGTAGCGAGAATAAACGAAGCTAACTCGTGATGAACTTCATTTGGAAGTGTTTTCAAAAGTTCAATGTACTTAGCCAAATGTGTGACTAACGTCTATGCACAAAAGAATTAGATGGAATTTCAAACGAATCATGCTAGTAAAATAGTTGACTTACAGTAAAAAAAGATCGCATTAGTGGAAGGATACTTTCCTCATAATCAACTTGTTGATTATCGACTACTTTCTGGTGAAGTGCTTTAAGAAATTGAATACAAGTATTGGCCGTGATCTTTTGCTGATCAATAAGATCTAACATAACTTCTGCCATTCTGTAGACATGCGTGGACCATACTTTCGTATTGTCATTGTCAATTGATCGTGACCATCGAAGTATAGCTTGCAGAGCTTGATCGTGAGTAGCTCGAAAAATAATCGTATTAATTTTTGCTCTATCGGCCGTTAGTCTGAGAATACTGCCAAGACTGTCAAGATCGCTCCAATACGATTTCATATCAATTTGTTCGTAGGCAATGCATGACCGAACAAGATCGTTGAAACGAGGTGCTAGTTCTTTCCATGGATAGAATTCCTTTTTTTCTAGTAAACTTTCGGCACATTTAGGTGCTTGTATAACACATAGATTAAGTATGCAAAGAATTAAATCGAAACAGAGAGATGCAAGTGATTTGTTACATTTAACGTTGCCTAATTTGTACGTAATAGATGAGAGAATTTCTTGGCAGAAATCATTTCGATAATCAGCATGGATGAGTGGACATACACGAATAAGCATCTGAATTAAAGCTTCCATATTGACAAAGACATCGAAATGTTCAAGAACTACTTGAATGACAAATTGACGAGCTTCTGTCAGATAATTCAACATAAGAAGCTTTTCAATTACAGTCAAAACCAGATTAAAATTTTCTTTGAGTAGATTAATATTTCGCTGGTATGATTTAACAATTAAATAGATAAAATTCGATGAAATAGGTGGTTCCATACATGCTCTTAAATAGATTTGAGCCTCACTCGGATTTGCGTAGCTGTCAAATACGGTTGGTAATGTTCGTGTTAATGTTTCCATAACGGCCGACCAAATACGTGACTGATGAGACATACAAGCAATGGATCTATGACGAAAAAATATTTTCAGATATTGAACGTTTATTTTATTTTATTTTTTATTGTCGAATAACAAAATGTATGATAGTGATGAAAACTATAAAAAGTATCATTTTAGACGTCTATCAATTTCTCGATGAACAGTTGATGATTATTACAAAAGTTCTGACAAAAGTTACAGTTATTTTTGGTTATGATTTCATAGAACTAAAGAAACAAGCTTTTCTTTTCTTTTTCATGACAAAAAAATTTCAAGATTCGACTTTCAAAGGACAAAACAATTCTTTTCAAGTATGACAAATTGACTGTATCTTTCTACAGGAGAAGAAACCCTTCAGCTTGACAAAGTTTTATTTTTCTCTGACTTTTTCTTTTTAATTTACAATTAATATGTGAGAAAGTGAAGAATATAGCTTGTCAAAACTCGTCACGATCCTTGATGTCATTTGTTAGCATGGATAGTCCTTGTTAAACTTATGTTTTAAAGATAAAATTAGATAAAATTTTTTTGAATTTGATTTCTCTGTTACCTAAAGAATTGTTGAAAAGTAGATCGCATAGTAAACATGGTTTCTTCACCATTCAGCACATTGGTATCCATTGTTAACGGTGAAAATAATCGTCTCGATAAATATTCTTGCCATTTTTCTTCCATGTCTTTATTGGTTTCATCATTTACAAATGGATGTTTTTGTAGACTTTGAAGTATCGATTCAATAGAATCAATCGATTTTGTTGATGATAAACGTTCAAAGAGTTGACATTCATAATGGAATGCTTCGATACATGATAGATACCATTCGTTGAAAATATTATTCATATCAAGAATACGTCGAAAACAACGTGCAATATCAGTTAATGATGGCAATGGATCATCGATAATAAATTTTAAAATCAATTTAATAAGAGCAATTTTGGCATAAACCGACATCTCAGAAGCAATTGGTTCGGCAAGTATATAATCTACGATAGCATCCAATGTTTTCATTTTAAAAACTAAAATATTCGTATTTTTTCTTTCACAATTGTCAATTAGTTCATGTAGTTTATCAAATGTGTTGGGCCATTGATCTTGAAATGCCTCATTATCGTGTGTTAAGTGTCGAATAAATGTGTCCATTATTGTTATCGTACTAACGTTCAAAGTTGATGTGTATAACGACAATTAAAATGTCCTGTTGTAGAGTAATATAGCCAAGAAAGAAACGATGTAAATGAGCATAGAAGGAAAAAAAATAATGAAGACGTGTTTGGTCTCCATCACAACTGTGAAGAGAAAAAAAAGCAAGTTGAGCGTTGACTACATCGCTCCTTTTGTATAGCAGGAAAAAATGTGAATGAAAATAGCTTGGATGTCATCGTAACAGTCCTTCTTTTTTCTTGTTATTTCAAATGATTCTAATATTTGATTCTTCTCAACAGTTTCTGCTCTCATTTTCTCCGCTAATTCTGAGAATGGAGAATCAAACCGCCGGCCAGAATTTGTTGACACGTGCTCGTGTTTTAAAATCTTGTAACTTTTAAGAGTGAATATCTGGCAATATCAAGCACTTTAGTATATCAACGCTACTACTAAGTAAGGTGCCGGAAATGCAAAATTAAAGCAGAAGTTTTTTTTTCTCTTTACGTATATGATTGGATAGAGCGTGGCGAGCTGATCAGAAATATGTGTTTTATTTTGGAATTAGGATTTTGGAAGAAAAATTTCAGTTTTCTTCTGATGACATACTTAGGAAAAGATGTTAATTGCCGATAACCGACAAATCGGTAGTTTTTTTCTTTCCTTCAAACTTCAGAAGTGTTTGTTTCCGATTCAATGAGAAAAATTGAATTTAGTAAAGTCATTTATAAATGATTTTTCTAGATTTAGTTTTTCACGCTGAATATATGAAACAAACGCTTTTGACATTTGAAGGAAAGAAAAAAAAATTGACCTATTTTCCAGAAAAAGTAGGTCATTGGAGAAAACTGAAATTTTCTTCTAAAAACCCATTCCAAAACAATGACAATACATATATTCTTGATCAGCTCGTCACACTCTATCCGACCATTTATAAAAATAAGAAAAAGTTCTGCTTTAGTTTTGCATTTCCGATACTTTATTTAGTGGTCGAAATCACTAATAATTATGACTAAAAGAATATTAAGCTAAAACTTCCTGATCGCGAAAGAGAAAAGTCATTCTTTCGCAGGAAAAATTCACAAAAATTGATTCAAAGTTTTATCAGTTTTTTCTGACTAGTAGTTCTGTAGAAAGTAAAGAGCTATTATGGCTCCATCGTTGACTTCTGATTTTCTCGGAAAATTATTCATAAGTAACATAATGATATACCTGGTTACTAAGTGTCTTTCGTACTCATTTCCTCATTAGTCTACAGCTAGCTAGGAGACATATGTCACAAAATAACATGTAAAATTGTATTCTAAAACATGCCATGATCCATCATAGTTTTCCATCGTTTCTAGAAAAAAGTCTAGCGCTACTGGTACGCTTATTCCAAGAGATGTATTGCTTAGTTTACTTCGACGAAACTAGGATTTTAAATGATACCACTCACGAGCAACCAATGCGCTGTGATGCGATCGATTCAACACTTGCGCATGGAAATCTATTAACAAGATTCATGTTAGTTAATTAAAAATGAAAAGATAGTATTTTGTACTCATATACATAAAATGTCGGTTTTCTTCATCTGTATCGAAGTCACCATCATCAAAATTCAACAACTAGAAGGTTAACTATATTAGAGTTATTTTTATACGTTTATAAAGTTCTCTAAAAGTTTATTTATCGTTTTAGGAAAAACTAGACTTCCAAACGAGCAAAGTTAGCTTTGATACTGATTCTTTCTTTTTATACTTTTTATTTGAATTATAAGCTTTTTGATGTTATTCAACTGTTGTCTTACTTTATGAAGATATATTGTACTTGTTGTTTGGTACGGATACATGTTTTAAAAGAACATTATAAAAAAAAGTCCTTATCGAATGGATTTTGTTCAATTGATGAACATTTGAGAACTAAAAGTTTGTGATATTTACTGTGCTATCAGCATTTGGAATAAACCAAGAAAAAGATAACAGTCAAGGCAACAAATCAGATATATTGCTGCTTGCGTGAAAAGGAGAAGCACCGAGAAAGTCGCCATCGATTGAAAATCGAATCGGTGTGGGTGTGAATGTACTAGTGCGGTTTAAGAGAAAATCCACATGCATAACTATACCTACACATCCACCCCGACCACATTATATATCTTAATATACGTGAAGTTTTACTTATGGTGCAGAGCAGAAATGTAGACCTAAAACTATAAATGTTAACTTTCAGATTCATAAATGATACNACACTACAATGTGTTCATGCATGTGTATGCAACGATTCCTTTTAAATAAGTTTGTGTGTTCTGCATGCGATAATAATATGCAGATATATCGCCATATTTTCATTGCATGCTGGGGTCGCATTTGACCTATAATTCCTATATACCTATATTTTTGGTTGTTCTATATTTCTTTCAGATTTTGGTCGATCTTCCGTTTTTTCTTATATGTTGATACAACCTTTCAAAATTCTAAATAACATACAAATATTGATTAAAATATATATAAGGTATAGGAGATATTAGAAAATATAGGAATTATAGCATGCAGAACATATAAGATCAATCCGACCCCAGATTGCGTGTAATCGAGCATTTAACTAGTTTCTTTTGTGACGCGTTCACAGGTATGGCATTTGAAAGCACATCGTGCATGTAAACGACACATTTTAAAACAGTTACACTCATTCGTTTAGCTTTCAAGTTTTTGACAGCGTAGCTAATTAGTAAAAATAGTTTCGAAAAACGTCATCGTCTATGGACTAAGTATCCACTCAGAAGCCTAGAAATACTCATGCACTAAAACAACTTTCAGCGCGACAATTTTTTCGAGTACTCTGAACTAATTACTTTCGTTAGTCACCTCAATCTCTGTGATTAGGCAAAATTAAGACTTTCTCTATATAATAAAAATTTTTAAGATAAAGATTTATAACAAATATATATCGGGAATCATTCGTAATAAATCTTGTAGATGCATTTTAAGATTAGTTCGAATTACTAGACATTATCTCGGACTACATCGATATGATTGTAAATCTAATCAAATTAAAAATGAAAAAAGTAATAGAAGCGAGAGGAGATGATTCAATACACGATGCAGATTAATTGATATGTTTAAATGCATGATGGAAAATGTCGTTGAAAACATCTTTATGCATTGACATGGAAGAATGAATTTATATTTTAATGACATGACATAAAAATCAAGGAACTCTTTTTCTCATCATGAATATCTTTCTTAGTGACACTTCTAATATAAAATGTTTTCTAGAGCACTACTAAGATATATGCTGTTATTTCTAAAACTATCAATTAGCTTTGAAAAGACTACAATCAATGTAGGTATTAGTTTTTTAGCTGAAACAAAACTATATCTTGATCCTCAGAAATACGAAAAGAATTTTGGTTAATATTAAATAAATTCATCATAGAAATTTATTTTAAATTTATTTACTTTGCAAGAAAGTTCATTTTGAAAAGAAAAATATTACTCTCCTAGTTGCATTTAATCATAAAGACTAATAATTCACTTTTACTTTTTTCTTCGCATTAGTTCAATCGTTAAAGTACATGAACTATAAGTTGATGAAGATTTTTTTTCTCTGTAGAATAAGGTAATTTCTCATAACCTGATGACTTTTGATATATCTATTTTTTGATCAACTGTCTCTGATATTATTCAGTAGGAAAATAAATACGTGATAGATCTTCATTGAAAAGTAGAGCAAAAATTACGTATTTCTCATTGTATTCACATTCTTTGAAATATGTTGTTTTTTCTAATTACATTGACTAAAATTGAAGGTTACAGTCTATCTTGAATAAATAGCATGAAGTTCTAAAAATACGTAATGAATATATTTCTAGTTTCTTTTTTCTTTTGAAGCTAAATATAACACCATAATATGATTCTAATCGGTGTGTAGGATATAAATAGTATTGCGTCTTTATTTCAGATATATTAATCCACAGGATGTAATGAGTCTTGCTTGTTCATCTAAACTATATGAGTGCGGCAAAAGCTTTTCTTTAATTTAAATGAAGTTTGCTTTCGGCATAAACTTTCTTGTCAACGAACATAATTGAAACTAATAACCAATTCATGACTAACATGAATAAGTGCTGAAAAACATAAGGAGCTATTTTAATGTTTCCATTAGGTGACGTAATCTTTTCTACTCCGATAAGCCTCTTTTAATTTCCTTTGAAACAGACAACCAATTTAAAGATTATAACGAATTTCGTATTACCCCATATACATAATTATAATGATAGTTAGTTTCTAATTCTTTTAATTTTTTAAGGTAAATATGTGACCCTCATATTGTGAAGACTATTAGTGCATGTTTACTGTTCAGAAAAAAAGAGTTTTAATTTCGATACATGTTATTTATCAGTGCAAATTCGATTTATCTCAACTTGAGAAAATGCTGATGACTTTCTCTACAGCCGAATTAAGAACTACCAGTACTCCAAAACGTACCCGGACACTCCCATGTTTTTTCGCATTTCTTAGTTTGTGAGGCAGAAACAAAAAATAAAATTTTTCTTTTTCACTAATAGATAATCCTTACTTCCAACTAGATTCTCTATAAAAATCAGCAATTTTGACTATCATCTCGAATTATGGGAACGTTTCATGAAAATATCCGATTTTCCAATATGATACGTGCTCGCTTTTCTGACATCAGAATTATATTATTTGCACACGATTAAAACGAGCAAAGTGAGCTCCATCTATTGGCATAATATTTCAATGAAAAAGATAGTTTTCACAATGTAAACTATTTCAAAAGAAATCAGATTCTTGAACATGCTTTAATACCATAGTGCGACTAAAAGATCATAATAAATTTTTCATTGAAATTAATCTTGAAGATACTTGTGTATTCTTTCACAGATGGCATATAACATCAATATTCATATACAATATTCCTCTTCTGACTTTAAATTTTAGCAATAAAAGTTTTTTAAAACACTTACTTCTGTGCAGCTTTTGATAGGCTTAGCGGTATATCTGGAGATTGATTTTGAGGAAAAATTCATTGTGATCATTTAGTCCCACTGTGGTATTATAGCATGTTCAAGAATCTGATTTCTTTTGAAATAGTTTACATTGTGAAAATTATCTTTTTTCATTGAAATATTATGCCAACAGATAGAGCTCGCTTTGCTCGTTCTGGTCGTGGGCAAATAATATAATTCTGATGTCAGAAAAGCAAGCACGTAACATATTGGAAAATCGGACAGTTTCATGAGAAACGTTTCCATAATTTAAGATGATAGTCAAAGTTACTGATTTTTATAGAGAATCTAGTTCGAAGTAAAGACTATCTACTGGTGAAAAAAGAAAAATTTTTTCTCTTGTTTCTGCTTCGCAAACTAAGAAGTACTAAAATGCATGGAAGTGTCCGGATACTTTTTGGATTACATGTATATGATACCACACAGTCATTAATATAAGCACTTCAGATTATAATATTTTTTTTTGTCATTAGTCTTTTTATTTGCTTGAAAACATTTTAGATTTGTTTTCAATTTTCTTTTTTAACATACTCTTTGATTTTATAAGTGATCTTAAACAAGAACTTTTACAATGGATAATAAATCTATTGAATTATTAGTTTTTATCTCTGATCAATTCAATCGATATTTAGCACCTATTATATTTCTATTTGGTGCAGTGGGAAATATTTTGAATTGTTTAGTTTTATTACAGCGGACACTTCGATCAAATCCATGTGCATTTCTTTTTCTTGCTTCATCATTTATTGATCTTATTTCAATTCTAATTGGTTTACCTACTCGAATATTAGCTGGTTGGCACCTTGATCCAACAAATACAATCAATTGGATTTGTAAAACTCGTGTTTTTATTGTATTTAGTACAAGAACAATGGGAGTCTGGTTGATTACATTAGCTACGATTGATCGATGGTTAATATCATCTATTGATATTCATCGTCGACACATGAGTAATTTGAAAAATGTTAAACGAGAAATATTTATCATTGTGATTCTATCGATTCTTTTTTATATTCATATGTTTCCCTGTTACGAAGCTAATAATGTTGATGCACCATTGAAATGTTACGAAGAAACAGAAAAATGTCGTCTTATTACGGATTTAACTTATGTAATACTGTCTATAATAATTCCATTGATTTTAATGATTGTATTTGGTCTATTAACTATTTCACATGTACATCATCTTCATAGTCGTGTGGCACATACAGGAAGCAATTTAGGAACTATTGATCGAAGTAGACATGCAAATCTACATTCAAAGAAAACTGATTGTCATTTACTTCGTATGCTTACATTACAAATAGTTTTACTAATAGTGTTATGTATTCCACAAGCTATTGGAAAATTTTACATTACATTTAAACCGTTTGGTTCTGGATCGGAATTAGAAGATGCTGTCAAAACATTTCTTTATAACATTGATATACTTCTAGCTTTTATGGCAAGTGCAATGCCATTTTATATTTATGTATTAGCTGGTGGAAGTGTTTTTCAGAAAGCATTTATGAATTTAGTACGGCTAGTGAAACAAAAGATGGTATATTGGTGTCATTAATTAATATCACACTTTATTTTTATGAAATTGGATTGCATAATTCAAAAAAATTACTTTAAAAACTTTCTTAACCCTTTCAGTCCCGGCGGCGACTTAAGGCGTCACCCATGTTTTTCTTTTCAATATTAATGTATGGAATTAAACTGATTTTACAATTCAATAGGCATCAGCAATACCTTCAAATTGATACATAATATTACTATTTTTTTACATGAACAAAACCCCACAATCTCCTTTTCTGTGATATAGTGACATTCGACATTGAGATTTTCCTTTAGTACTGTTCTGCGTATATTGGATTGTCCTATGTTGTCATCTCCTCTTTTTCTTTTTTATGGTATATTCCTTTCGTTCTGTGGGATATTCCATCATGTCATTATAAGTAGCCGACAAAAGTCTCCACCCATCCCGATCTCGGCTGCCACAAGTACTGGAGATCTGAAAATTCGTGTGCATATAATCCACCAAGAATTATGGCGGATAGTAATGGATAGCACTTCTTTTTTCCTTTGAAGTTTATGGATCAGAAAAGAAAGGACTTTATGAGACAGCTGATTCCTCATTATTCACAGCTATACTCTAGCTATCTACACTATTAATTTCATCGAAGTCCATAAATCCGAACTAGTTAGAACTATGAGCATTTCATTGTGACTATTCGAAGGGTGAAAAACTCCCTATTGCACTGTGTCGAACATAATTGAGTAATTCTTCAATAAATCAAGCTCAAACTTTTAGAGAAACTTTGCTTGTAGCTGAGTATTATTGCCTACAAGCTTCACACAAGAAGCATCTTCCAAAGAGAAATGGTGTGCCATGCATTATCGTGTTGGTTCCAACGACTCAGATATTTCCAAAGACAGCAATCTTGCAGCGAATAGCATGATCTTTTGAGTGAAGAAAGACCTTACACTACTCTTCAGTTATATAGTAAAATATCGAAACTTAATCATGTATTTGATAAAAAGCGGTGCAAAATTTAGTGGACAGTTTTTACAGGTCAAAAATCTTGCATCAAAAAAAGGCTGCTATCATTATAATTCTTATTGCATTGAAGCAATCGGAGTAAGCTCATGGCTATGATCTAAATTCTTGGTGGATTATATGAACACGAATTTTCAGATCTCCACTACCTGTAGTGGCTGAGATCTGGGTGGGTGGAGACTTTTGTCGGCTACTGTACATATTTCCTTTTCTTTGAAATGAGAAATACAAATTAAATTAAATTAAAAATTAAAAAAAAGACGATTTTTCAATTTTTCGCAAAAAAAAGCCGGAACTGAAAGGGTTAAAAAATAAAATGTAACAGTGATAAGAATATCACAGACATACCAGCTATCCAATATAAAAATTTAAAAACAAATGATTTTTTGAGAAAATCTAAAATATACATTATGGTAAACCGATATGAATTTTAATTATTTAGACTGTTGATTTCCTCATATGGAACGGCAAGATGAACTTTCTAACAGATAGATATCACCATTTTTTGGTCATTATGAGATAAAATATACTTTAATTTAAAACAATAATCAAGGCTTTCACTCTGTAATGGTTGTTTGTTTCTCTCGTTGATGATATCTCCCTACTCTCAGTATCAATTAATGTTGCCAATTAATTTCCAAAGAGCTTAATTGTTAACAAGCAGCGCAATTAAATGTAAAAGTAAATGTGAGAAAATTATTTTATAGCTTATATTGGATGCAAATTTTGTATGAGATACATTTGCCATGAATTAATTGTCTTGGATGGGATGAAGAACTATGTAGCTATGAGTGATTTGAATTGTCAATTTTATTTCAATTCAAAGTAAATTTGATTTAAAAAAACTTTTGAATCTTGTCGATTTTCAATCGAATGGCGTTAATTACAAAGTCCACTGAATCGATAAGAAAAATATTCATTAAATCAATCAATTCTAGACTAATCAATTTACCGTTGAAGTAAGCAAAAATTTTGAATTGATTATTATTTGATGTCGAATAGATTTCAAACTGCACTTTTGAGAAAGTGAAGCAAAATCGAATATAGAGTTTTCTTCTCAGTTCGATCTAAAATAAATTTATAGAAAAATATTAAAAACTAAATCATAACATACTGTGTGTTATGATTCATTCAGAGCATTTATATAATGAATACATTTTAATGCACTTACACAGAACAATGAATCTATCATTCCATATGAGTGCATAAGATTAAGAATTTTCATCAAGAACGTCATTCACAACAATGCTAAAGAGTTGGGCACTTAATCTTCCATTGAAATATCGATATATTATTGTTGCTTTTGTGAATATCAATTAGTTACAAAAAAGCTTTTATATAATCGAACAAAATTATATTATTACCTTAAAAAAACTATCAAACCATTTAAAACAGATCAATCTTGTCGTAAATGTATACTTTATTTATTTATCTCAAGAAAAACACCTTTTCCTAATCCCAGTGAGCCAAGCATCGACTAAATGTGGAATACTTTTTCTGTATTCGACAAAAAATAGGTATTTTCGGAAAATAATCACAATAGGTTTCGTACATTCATAAATCAAAACAGGTTCTCGGACTGATCTTGGAAAAAGAGCTAGAACAAATACAAGTACAGCAAGTAAAAGTATTTTACTTGCACTTCAAAAAATATACTTGTACTTTTGTCGTTGTACAAGTATAGTTGCTTCTGTACTCGTAATGTTGACTGCTGCTAATAAAGTTTTCAGGACCACTGTGATATCATCTGATCAAAAGCTGTATGAAAATAAGATATGTTAATGCAATTTTTTTTTCTTTCATATGTTTGTGAAGTCACTGCGAGACACTTGTGAAAATCGTCTATTTTCATTGTTCGAGTTTCTCCAAAATGATGAATAATATTCATAAATGATGATGTTCATTCATAGATCCTTATTATTAATCAATAAAATTCTTCATAACATTCAGAAGAATTAAAGTGGATTCAAATCGATGCTCTACAAGCATCGACAAATTATTGCTTCGCTGGATTTTCGAATCATCGATATGACTTTTTAAATATTGACTGGAAGAATTTGAATATGGAATGTTGATGAAAGATTTCTTTAATATATGCTGAACCTATGTGAAAATATGGTTGAAATCATTACTTCTTCCTAACAATATTGAACTTAAATAAATATTGTTTATCCGATCTATTTTTATATTTCACTAACAATTTAGCAAATGTAATACTTTGAGGATTAAAATTTGCTTTAACAAAAGTCCAGTGATTTATTTCTAAGCCATCCAATCAATCCAAAGTCTCATTGTTTCTAAATTAAATACTTTTCATTCCTGATGCAGTGCGACCGAAGTTTTCATCATAGTGGAAAATTTCCGATTCATATTGTTTACAAAATATAGTCGTACGAGTGTTATGCGAACACATATCATCTGCATCAATTCAGCGCATTTTTTGGCTAGCAGGTTTATTTTGTAACTAAGACAAACGTCCTTGAATGTAGAAGTATCTGAAAGTTTGGCATTCTAGCATATAAAGCAGAACTCGGTTTAAGAGGTATTATCCATTTCAAAAAAGAATGGACTCGGTTGTTTGTTGAATAACTCGGCAACGCTGATAGCTATCAAGCTCGGATTTTCGCCATTAGAAAGAGCATGAGTGGAGGTCCAAGTCTACTTGAGAATTAAAATAGCTGAAAATTTTTCTAGTAGTTTTCCAGAGATTTTATAGATAACCACTGTATGGTTCGCTTGAGTAGGTATATTTTTATGTGAAATTCGAAAATCCCATATCTCGAGAAATGAACATCCTTTTTGGGTAAAACTTTTAGGATATCCTATGGGCCATTAGACCTATGTATGGGCAAATTTTTAGTTCAAAATTCCGTAATTTCATTTTTCACTAATTCAGTAAAATGGTCATCATTTTTTGAGGAAAGGTCGAAAGCGCCTTCAAAATGTCACAGCCTACCTGGTAGACATTGAGCTACAATATAGCTAAATTGAAGTCGAAAATACATCTACTTAAGCGAATCGTACAGTGATTTTCCATAGAATCGATGGAATCCTCTAGAAATATGTTCAAGTATTTTAATTCTCAGGTAGACGTGTACAGTCACTCATGCTCTTTCTAACGGCAAAAACCCGAGCTCGATAGCTATCAGCGTTGCCGAGTTACTCAACAAACAACTGAGTTCATTCTTTTTTGAAATGGATAATAGTTCTAAAGATCCTCTTAATTTTAATGTATTGTTATGTTTCTATTTTTATAAGTTGTTTTTTTAACACTTATGGTTTTTATTGATACGTTTTTGAATGATCTTGTCTTTTAATACACGTCATATTTTTGAATAGCTATTGAGTGACTGTCATGTTTTTGGATACGATTATAGATTAAAGAACCGAAATAAGTCTAAGTCAGAGATAGATGAGAATGAAAAGCAGAATATATAACTAAACTTTGAATTCTGATAAGCGAAATGTATCAGAGGATCTGTAGCCTATCATGAAGAGTTAAAAGAAACAGAACGATGCCTCAAATAATCCAAATCCATTCTTTCTTATTCCAACTAAAAAATACGAAGTAGAAGTACTTATCAGATGTACTTGGTACTTCAACTTGTGCTTTGAAAAAAAAGTACTTGGAACTTATACTTTTAATTGAAAAAGTATGAAAAGTACAAGTACTGATACTTTCTTCCGAGTCCTGCTCAAAAGCCTTTTAAAGGTTTTTCAAAGGGGAAAAATGAATTTCCAATCTTGGAAAATTCTAAAAAACGTTTCAGATAGTGACAAGATTGCAAACCCTGATGGGTTTTCAACTTTCAGAAATTCTGTAAGGTTTTGGTTTTGTCCCTATCTGAAATCCTTTAAGGACTTTCGAAGTTCGAAAGCCTATTTTGCTCTGCTCTCGAGAAAACTCTTCTTTTTTAAAGTGTAGCCACGTCGATCTGATATGCCTAGTCTTCGTTTTAAAAAGTTCTTGTTGAAGAATAGTCTGAAGTTTGCTGCGTCCTTGAAACTCATCTCGATACCGTCATGGACGGACAGCATTACACATGTATAGTATAGTCTTTCTCTCGAGAAACACTCATTCAGGACTACTTCAGGATCGACTAGATATAAAATTATTATCTAAAATGCAGACTAGCGATGGATGAGGGTTTTTTAAACAAAGACTAAGAAGTTTATCTCATAATTATGTCTATTCTTTGATTGGCTATATTATATAGGTAATAAATGCGGTGCAAAGCACAGCAATTATGTAGTCCTTCGCGAGTTTACTTTTTTTGTTTCGTTCTTACTCGACGTACACATCAAAACTTATCATTTTGTGACGCAATGATCTCGAATAGTAAAAGTTCGAAAATAGTCATTCAAACGCGAAGTCCAACTATCGAGATCGACCCAATACCTTCTTTTGAGTTCTTTTCTAAAGCATGTTCGGTTTTCTCAAAAACAGGTTTCGAAAATGACAAATTTTCAGGATGTTTATATTCTTTTAGTTTTGGGATAGTGAAAACGAAAACATTAACAAAAGCTTGGCGCCACTCTGTCTATGCACGTGTCAAACAGCTGTAAATACAGCTATCAATCGAAACTATTCTTTAGAAATATGTCGATAGGCGTCGATAGAATTTTTGTAGGAGTGAATTTTATCATGGCTACTGTTCAAGTCAGTCTTCACTTTGATCGACTGATTGACCGTGACGGCACTCGATATTCAGTTGAGAATCATTTTTTTTATCAGATATTATTTTTCTGAAATATCGAAGTTCATGCTTCCCATCTCATTTCGTATTCGAGTTGAAACTCAAATACCATCTAGTTATTGAAATGTATTTATCTCATCAAAGTGCATTCTGTTTTCATCAAAAACAATACAAAAGTAAATGTTGTTTGTTGATTTCAAAGTTTTGCAAATAATTTATTAAAATATATTCGAAATTTGTTTTTTTTTTCATGAGTAACTCAGATACTAGATCTAATTATTTTTATATTATTTGATCTCTATAATACCGTGGATGTTGTCATGATATTTATATTTTTGATAAGCAAATGATTAATTATAAAAAGTTTCATAACGTTGTAGAGAAAACGTCAAATATTTTCGATAAAAAAAGTTTGGGATGTTGTTAGCACCACATATGGTAAAATTCAATTGCATTCTATTAAATATAGTTCAAGAATAATTAGTAGATATTATGCTGAATATCAAAGAGAATAATGTACCGAATATGAATGATGTCCCACTTTTGTTTCGTGATTCTACGGAATAAAGCATGATTCTTTACGAAACAATGCTTCAAGCTGCACAGTAAAAGATACATTCACTTATATGAAGAAACATTATGCAAGTTATAATACTTAACCGATGGTTACTGGAGAATTTCAAAGCTAATAGAATAGCTTATTTGACTTCGGCAATTTCGAAAAAGTGACTCTAAAAACAGAATGTATCAGCATTCAATCGATTGAAAAATACTATTAAAAAAGACAGAAAACTTTGAGCAGAATACAATCGATTATGCTTTGGAAAATAAATAGTTTTAAACCTGGAAGTTGAATGCAATTATTGAAAACAATTTCAAATATTTAACTAGTCTGCGATGACATCCACAATGAAATAGATAAATAATTGAGTAAATTGAAAGTAGATATCGTAGGTCAGGATTTGAGTATTTCCCGTCGCTATTCACTGTACAATTGGATCTAACTTTCATTCTGACGGATCCAGGTAGAACTGTGTGTACTCTACAAATTCACTAATGTATTTTTCATTTTCATCAAATAAATCATAAAAAAAGTGAATTTTGACCGAAAAAATGCGCTTTTTGTGTATTTCTCGTTACGATTCACCTGTTAATTTGATGTGCTCTCTACTTGATGAACAGAAGTAGATCTTGACGACCTTTATAAAATGTGCTAACTTTTGTCCAATTTTCATAGAATCATCATTTAAAAAAACTTCAACAGTGTTTCACATATATGTGTATCATCTGTACACTGATAACCGAAACATTTATTCTATCAATTAAATTTCTCTTGTTAATATCTATTCTCATTAACATCATCAGATGTGTGGCAATCAAAAAGAGAAAAATGATTGATAAAATTCAAAGTTTCATGCACGACATGCTTGATACAGATGATGAATTACAAAAAAATGCTTTTGAACTATTGGAAGACAATAACAATGATTAACAAAAGATAAAAAGTTTGCAAATAATGAAGTTTCCCGATTCACAAAAGGTGGAAAAAGTAAGAAAAAATGATAAAAAAAACACTACACGTATTTTCATTTCAAGTAGGTGTCAGCAGAAACTATCGTAACATCTACATAGTCTCGCACTATCTTATTGAGGATAGTACATTAGTATTCATCTACAAGTAAAATTCCAATAATTTCAAATCCGGATCCAATCGGATGACAAACAAAATTAAACAAATACTTATTTAATCGTTATGTATATGCTACATGTAGTTACGTCACGTTTTTGAGGTTTTTCTCAATGATAATTTTATGGGAGTTGGACAAAAATTAGAGAATTTCAAAGAGTTTGTCAAAATCTACTTGAATCCATCAAATAGAGAACTAGGATCAGTCAATAGATGAATCGTAATGAGAAATACGAAAAAAATCTCCACTTTTTGCGGCAAAATTCGCATTTGTCTTGTGACTTGTTTGATAAAAATGAAAAATAAATTAGTACATCTTGTAGAGTGCGAGTTCTACTTCGGTCGATCAAAATGAAATTCGTAGTCAGTGGTACAGCGAATTACTGCGAGAAATACTCAAATCCCGATCTAAAATATCCTATTTGTAATTGAATATTTAAATTTCATATTTTCAGGTATACAATACTTAAAAATTGAGTTCAATTTTTCGATTTCACATATAAGTTCAGAATTGCACATAATGTTGTATATTAATCTACAAAGCTCACAGATCATATATGGAACATATATTACGATAGGCGTATAAATATAAAAAAATAAAAAGCTTTTCACTTTGTTTTGAAATAAATGGACTTATTGATTAGATGAACATGGGTATTCACACAAGATTTTTAATTTGAAAGCAGAACAATAGCTTTTCACGATGTTGAACTAATCACTTTTCTTAAAGATGGAACTTCGCTTCAATGAAGAGGATGCCTACTGGAAAAAAATATTCAAATGACATATATAAAAGTTGTAAATAAAGAAGTTCAATTAATGCTATTCACTTTGATAAGATTACTTTAAAAGGTAAGATAAAATGATTTAGTAAGAGTTACTTTTTGTAATTATAAAAATTCTGTCATTGGCTAATATATTTGTAGTTTTCTCTTTCAAGAAATTCACTGTGCTTACATTACGGAAATTGATATTTATTACTCACCTCTCAGAATGAAAGATCTTCCTCAGTATGCTTTCTAGAACAAGTTGAAAACGTCGTCAACACAAAAAGCTTTAAGAAAATCTCAATTTTTTCTTGAGTGCAGAACAAAGAGTCTCATAAGGTCTGCTCGTTACTGTCCTCTTACCACTTATTCTATTATCAATTGTATTATTGAAAATATTTTAGATTCTAAAATAATTTGCTTTTTATAAAGAATACTTCATATCTCATATTTTATTTTAACCAAAAACATATACAATGACAGATGAAGTTATTGAATCATTATATTTAATATCTGATCAACTCAATCGATATTTAGCACCTATTATATTTCTATTTGGTGTAGTAGGAAACATTCTGAATTGTCTTATTCTATCAAAACGAACACTTCGATCAAATCCATGTGCATTACTTTTTCTGGTTTCATCATTTATTGGTCTTATTTCAATTCTAGTTGGTTTACCTACTCGAATATTAGCTGGTTGGCATCTTGATCCAACAAATACAATTGACTGGACATGCAAAACTCGTGTTTTTATTGTATTTAGTACAAGAACAATGGCAATATGGTTGATTACATTGGCTACGATTGATCGATGGTTATTATCATCGGTTAAAATTCATCATCGACAAATGGGTAATTTGAAAAATGTTAAACGAGAAATATTTCTCATTGTAATTCTCTCAATTCTTTCTTATATTCATATGATTATTTGTTATAAAGCTAATATGAATGATGGACCATTAAAATGTTATGGAAAGTCAGTAGAATGCCGTATGATAACTGATTTAATTTATTCTATTATAACAATTATAATACCATTAAGTTTAATGATTATATTTGGTTTAATGATTATTTCAAATGTACATCGTTCTCATATTCGTGTACGTACAAGAACGACTATATCAACAATTATACCATCAAGAACAGAAGAATTAAGAATAAAAAAAGTTGATCGTCATTTACTTCGAATGTTATTAGTACAAGTTTTTCTTTTAACTTTATTCTGTACTCCACAAGCAGTACAAAAATTTTATATTACACTTAAACCATTTAATTTACTTAGCAAACAAGAAGATGCCATGAATCATTTTCTATATAATATTGAAGTAATTCTAGCATTTATAGCAAGTGGTATGCCATTTTATATTTATACATTAAGTGGTGGAACAGTTTTTCGGAAAGCATCGATTGATTTTATGAAAAGAGTCTATCGAAGGTTGACTTGTCGATTATAATTTTAGTTTTTTTTATTTATCAATAAACAGAAAATAACTTGACTTAAGAAATCACTATACATTTGTTAATTATTTATTCACTCTCATTTGTTTGAATTTATTTTTGGATTTAATGAGAGCGCTTATGAACTTGCAATGATAGAATACAGAAAAAGATTGTTTTTCACAAAGGAAGAAAGAATGGTTATGCTACATCACTTATTAGCCGAAAAATATGATTCGACTGGAAGTTTATTGGATAATGAGACAACTTTCTTTCTTATAATCTAAAAAAAAACACCTTTTATTCATAAGATTTACAAACTAAATGTATTGAAAAACGTTGCATGTATTAGTTATGGGAAAATTTTCGTTTATAATGAAGAACTTTGAAAAACTTTCTCTATTGTACTTCTCTACTAATGTTTGTCGGTGAATTTAGATTATTTATAGTCATTTGTAGTTATTCTCAAGTTTCATTGAAAGATTTGATTTTAAACCTTGTTTTTCTCTATTTGCAATACAGAATACTTATGTCATCGTATCTTCTAAATTCAAATCGACAGCGTCTTAATGATCATTATAAAAAAAAACCAAGGAAATATATTGACATATGAATGTATTCTCGAACACATGTGATAGTTAAATAGCCTCTAAAGAATGGGTGTCGCTTTTTAGGTTTGACGAACATATCGAATTTTGAGTAGATTTTTTCTACATTGTCCGATTTTTTGAGCAGAATCACATTATCGAACCTTGATCTGAAACTTTATCTAAATAAAGAGTTCGATTATACTATCGTGTAAACAGAATTTCAAAATTTTTGAACATCATACGTAGAAAGATGAAGTTCTCAAAATATAGATGCTTTTTCATAGGTATTGTAAAAAGTATGGCGATTTTGAAAAAATCATATAGTCGAGATGTTGTGTTTAGAAGTTTCGAAATTTATTGTTACAATCTTGTCTAATGTTCAGCAATTGTATCAGCATTGGTAATGACTCTTACATAAAAATCGGTATATGCTGACAACTAAATCTATTTTTATTTTGAAAAAAACTCAAAGATCGTGCTTAACATGAATATCCTATCTCTACTAAAGACCTTAATCAACTTATTGTTCAGCTGATTGAGATGATAAATTGAAATTCTGTCATGTTAAAAGTACATTAAAAAGAATTCGAATGTTCAATTAAAACTTAATATTACTGATGTAGAGGATGTACAATGACGAGCTATTCTGAATGATAAAAGACAAACCCTAGAAATTTAATTTAGTAAAGCATCATTTCACGCTTCAAATCTAGCTGAAAGCACTGAACAAGCATCGATTAGTGGCATACGGAGAATCAAATTTTTTTTAAAGACAGAAAATTAGCAATTTAATGCACTGTTTGAATATAACCAAAATCATCATATCATCTGACACTTTTGCTATCATTATAAACTGATTCAAAAATATATATATATATAAACAAAACTCTTTTTCTATTTGAAATGGAATTTTTCAAGTTTATGACAACTTAGCAAAAACATCGAAGGAAAAAATTCATTGTTGTTAGAATCAAATAGTTCCCCTTGTCAAATTATAATATTTTAAAGCACGATTGCGAGTATAAATAAAATATAAGATTATTTATTGTTAATTTTTGTAAGATAATTAATATAATTCTGAACTATTCAGAGGCATACCACTCATTCCACCCATAGCTAGCACATTTCCATTTATTAATATGGATGCTGTATGTTCATATCGTGTGATAGTCATGCTATCAGTCATTGTCCAAAATCCTGTCGATGGATCATACAACTCAGCAGTATTCAGAGAAAAACCATTAATATGTCCACCAGTAACTAACACTTTTCCATCTGTTAAAACAGAGGATGTGTGTTCAGTTCGTGCAGTATTCATTTTACCAGTCGTAGTCCAAATTCCTATTGATGAATTGTACAACTCAGCACTATCTAGGGAAGAGCTACTGTTATATCCACCAGTAACTAATACATTTCCATTTGTTAATACGGATGCTGCATGCCAATATCTTGCATCATTCATACTACCAGTTGTTGTCCAAGTTCTTGCTGATGGATCGTAGACATCAGCACTATTCAAAGAAAAAAAATTAATAAATCCACCAGTAACTAATACTTTTCCATTTGCTAAGATGGAAGCTGTGTGCCGACATCGTGCAGCATTCATGTCCCCGGTCATTATCCAAGTTTCAGTTAATGGATCATAAAACTCAGTACTATTGAGAAAAAAGCCATTAGTATATCCACCAACTACTAGAACATTTCCATTTGTGAGTAAGGTTGCTGTGTGCTCACTTCGTTCACCATTCATGCTACCAGTCGTTGTCCAAATTTCTGTTGATGAATTATATAACTCAGCACTATTGAGACTAGAGCTAGTATTGTGTCCACCAGTAACTAATACGTTTCCATTTGTTAATACGGACGCTGTGTGCGAATATCGGGCGACATTCATGTTACTTGTCGTTGTCCAAGTTCCTGTTGATGAGTTGTACAACTCAGCACTATTGAGACTAGAGCTAGTATTCCGTCCACCAGTAACTAACACATTTCCATTTGTTAATACGGATGCTACGTGCCAATATCGTGCAGTATTCATATTACCAGTACTACTCCATTCTAGAAGAATCATCTATATATATATAGATATAGATATATTTAGGTTGATAAGTAGATTATCATCGAATACTAAAGATTGTCTATTCCAAGGTCAAGCATTTTTACATATTATAGAATAAACACTGTTTCTGACTTTTAGTACCAAAACTGTTAGCGCTCTCATTGACTAAGAGAAAGTTTTCCATTTAAGTTTATTTTTCGACTAAGTACAAATTATGTCAGATATAATTGAAGAATGTTGGATAGAATAAGAGATAGGAATCTCTTCTCAATGTCTACCATTCTTTGATCTTCAATATAACAATAATCCATTATTCATGACATGCTTCGCCTCTACATTTAGATCAGTAAAGTGTTCTCTGAAGATGAATGCATGACGATGAATATTAGAACGAAAAAAGCATCACTCATGATATTACAAATCTTAAAACTGCAATAGAATTCATGATTCATCTCTGTTGCTGAGAAGTTACTATAGTATCACTGATAGTTCTTTAAGAATTTAGGAATAAAAAAACTCGAAAAACAAGTCCAACAAAAGAAACAATTATTTCTAATTTGAATCAAGTAACAGATGTAGATATGAAAATTGACTTGACAATATCATGAATTAAAATGGAAAGAAAAATAAGGTTACTGTTGATTATTTATTAATCATATTTCAGATAATGTACTCTAATCAAACATGCACTGAACGGACGACAAATTTCATATCAGTTTAAAACGATTAATCTGATAGCTCGGTACGATTTTCATATTAAGCTGGACTGATCTATGTGAAAATTTTATTAAATGGACCATACTCATTCATATAATGTTACTTAGTTAAAAAAATCTACTTTCAGTAATATTGTTACTACAGACTATTAGTTTACAATCATTTTGATTATAATCAAATTCACAAAGAGTATCATAAAGATAATCGATGAAGATTATCTGTAAAAATTACATTTGAGACAAAGCAGAGTGTGGGTGTGAGTGTGCTTACCTGATGTACACAACTTTGCCCATGATAATGGTAAACACATTGCAGGTGGTGAACAACATGAATTAACGATGCATATGGAAGTATTTGATGTACAACTGTAGGTTACATTGTCACATGGCTCCAAAATAGAACATAGTATACCAGGTCCACAATAACTACTATTATAGAGTGTAAGATAGTCGAAGCAAGGTGTTGACGATGAACGACAGTTGCTATGCTTATATGAACCTACATGACATTGTTGTAAAGCACAATTTAATGTTGATTGCCATGCAGAATGAGGTGACCAAGACAATGAAAATTCGACAGTATCATTACTCTGATTACAATAGTAATTCGGTACTAGTGTAGTTTGACCTAAACATGATTCATACTATGAAAGAATAAGATGAGAAGATATGAAGTAACAAACTTTTGACATATGGGAAAAAGATGCTGAAAAGCAAGGTTATTACAAGATGCATGTTTACTCTGTCGTCAATGTACAAAAGAAGTGTTGGGAATGATTGATTTATTTTCTCTGTTCTCTTTCTCTCTTACGTTACATGATGAGTTTGCTTACTGATTTGAAGAACACAAAAAGTCATTTCTCAATGCATATTTATTTTCTTGATGTTAAGAGAAATAACTGTGCTAAAAATATTATTAACGAAGTCATACTATGAAGTTGAATCACTATCAAAGCAAAAAAAAAAACATGCTGTTATTATTCATTTCATATTCTCGTCAAATACATTCTATTTCTTTCTTTCCTTAACGAAAATAAAATCGTACTATTTCTACAATAAAAATGTAGTATCTCATTAATTTAACCAGGTTGATTTGTTGACAGTAGCAAAAGTAAATATCTTCTAAAAATAATTTTTTTTTCTTCGTGATTTTTCTATTTGAATTTCATTCATTGACCTTATTGACTCTATTCTTTCCAGAATCTTGTTTTTCTTGATAGTCAGTCAACGTTCTTTTTGCATATGTAGTCTCTGATAAACGTCGATCACAAGATTATTTTCTTTTTTTGTTATTATATTTTATTACCAGATTTTAACAAAATACACAAAAACAACTGCAAAAAAAAAATATTTCAGTTCATGCAATTTTAGATGCAATATAAACAGACACAAGAGTGAAAATTTACTATGATAATAGAAAAAATAAATTTCCTATTCATTTTATAACTCTTACATTTTCATTAAGAAAGAAAAGAAATGACTTTGTTTACAGTTGAAGAAACATACATTTTATAATATTAATCTGCTTTTTCCTATTCATTACATCGAATTAATGATTATTAATCTGTTGTCAAGTTCTCTGCTTTGATAATGTTGGCTTTAGGAACTCTCAAATATATTTCCATTTACTGTGGATCAACAAATGTATCTTTTTTTATCGAATATACTGACTTAATTGATATTGGTATGCAACTCATACATTATATGAAACAACTATCAGTCTGGCAGACCTGTCCTTTAGGCCAGATCAATATAATTAGCCTATGTTTGGTGTAATATTATCTTCCCTAGTATAACTTGAAACATAAGATAGCGCCAAAAGTTCATGATTTCGTGAAGAATGTGAATCATTTCTATACATACTCACCCACACTCATATGCATACCCTATATCCCACCTGAAGTCCTTCAGAAAACACTTTTCTGATTTTCTCTAGGTATAAACTGAACCTAATCCTGCAAATTCAGTTTCATTCTCAGCTGCAATTGTTTTCAGTTAATTAATAAAAGGACGTAGAAGTGTAGCCAATAGCAAGGATTTCACAACTGGTAATAATACACCTATATACAGTGAAATAAACGATCCAAAAACCTGAAGAACTACAGGCATCATAAAAGAAAGTCAACAGTATTCAGATATACCCGAACTCGGCCGTAACCGAACCTTAGAATACTTCTATGATTGTTTATATAGTTTAAGAACCACTTGGACAATAATCTGAATACTCGACATTCTCAGAACTGTTTGGTTAGTTTCCAAAGTCGAGTCAGACGTTGGATTCGATGCATGCCTATTTTTTTTATCAAAATCACTCAAAGTATACAAAAAAAAAGAAATGTCTCAAGAGCGAAAAAAGAAATATACATCACAAAAAGGAGCATGTGCTTTAATTCTTTATCGAATGGTGATTCTAATCATGTGTGAAGTTATGAATGCATCTCTTCAACAGTAAAATTGGGTTGATTTACAAAATGAGTTTGGAAGACTGGAAGACACATCGCTATTTATTGATACTCAAAAAAAATTGTTTTTGAATTGAAATCTTCAAGTATAGCTTTCTATATGCAGTTTTCTAACGCTCAGTGAGAGAAAAGTAATCTCAAGGCTTGAATATGAATTCAAGTGAGTTATTTTATTTAAAAACAAAACGACTATTCTTGAAAAAAAGGGACCCATGAAGTGTTTGGTATTATTTTCATGTGAAAAATTGCATCAGAAAAATAAATTAGAGATTTTCTCAAGCAGTTTGTAAAGCTCTATTGAATGGTATATCCATAAACTCAAGATAAAAAAGAGATCTGATAAGTTTGCATTTAGTGCGGCTTATATTATTTTTTTATTCACGCTAACAATTAAGACGGTTCTCATAAAATAATTAGATTATAGTTCATATTGACTAGATGCTTTATTAACGAATCCACAAACGAATACTATTGCTAACTTCAATAGAATTTGAAATTGAGCATGTCATTGGTAAATGTTGTTGTAACCATTCAATTAGATTTTCATTTTCCTTCTGCATTAACACTGGCTTAGTACATTGTACAATTAATGCACGAAGATTTTTCATATTATTAACCAAATCAATTATATCTGTTCGTTGTTTAACAGTAACAAAAAGAACTTCACATTGTTGACCGATGAATGAATGACTTAATTTCAAGCAGTGTTGTTGGTTATAAACAATATTTGGTCCTTGTAAATCAAGTTGTCGAATAGATGGATGTTTAATATCAAATGGAAATTCATCTTGAGCAAACCACGAAAAAAATTTTAATGAATGAAGATGAGGTGATCGATCGAATAGTATTTGTAATTTCGAATGAATATCAATCGGATTCATATTACCATATGACACAATATTTAAAGAATTTAATCGTTCAAGTGTTGTCACCATTGACCAAAATGATTCATCAAACGGTATAGTTAAATCCAAATAATGAATATTATCTAAATGAATATGAGATAAAAACAAATTTTGATATGAAACATATCCATAATACAAATTATGTATAGCATCAAAAGACCAATATTGATTATCATTAGGACACGTTGATTTTAATCGTACATCACCGATATAAAAGAAATCCGCAAATGCATATGGTAATGTATATACATAAACGACTGATGATGTATCAGCTGATATCCAATAACATTGAACAAACCATTGATGTTTTTCAATCCAAAACTGACTACGAAATGAATTTAATATTTCATCAATTTTTTCTTCTTTATTTTGTTGATGAGATAATGAGGTTGACATTTTGAATTGAAAAAGAATTAAATTTGGTAAATAATTTTCAATCATAGTTTTCCATTGATAACCATCAATATAAGTTGATTCCATTTCAATTTTTAAGTTTTCTAAATTTGACATTGTTTGTAAAAGATTTTTCATTGCATTTAACGTACCAAAAAATAGAACTTTCAATTTTTTAATTGATAAAAATATAATTGTTGGTATTTGTGAAATAGTCGCATGATCAACAATACGTATATTAAGTGATTGAAGATAAGGTATATATTTAATTAAATATATTAATTGATTTATATTACAATCCAAATAAGGAACAGATAAATATTTTAGAGATGAAGAAATCATTGATGGTGTTAAAAAATAACAATCATTGTCATTTATTATATCTAAATAACAATAAGCAAGTTTTGGAAATCGTCCAATAGGATCAATAATTCCAATATCATATATTTCATTATATACAATCGTATGTCTAGTTATTTTAAGATGTGTAAGTTGAGGAAGATAAAGTAATTCATTTGTTATTCTTTTTAGTGAATTTAAAGAATAAACATGATAAATGGATAATGATTTTAAATGAGAAAATAGATTAAAAGATAAACCATATGAAAAGAACAGATCAATTTGTTTTGGAGTATCATCATCGTCTGAGAGACGAAGAGAAATTATTCGATCGGATATTGATGGAAGATATTTTTGACAAACAATATCAAAATCATATTTTGATACTGATTGAAAATTAAGAATATGACTTTGAAAATGATGCAAAATGAGATTGTTCAGGCGAGTATTGAGATCATAAAATGTTTGAAGTAGATAAACGCTGGAAAAATATTCAAATAGATCGAGTAACAATTCATTTGCTAATGATTCCAAATTCATCTTTTCAACAGAGTAACTAAACGTATAAAATATGACTTATGTCAAATGTGTTTCTTTTTGTCGTTCTGTTGATGTTTTTGTCGGCAAGACATGAGTTCTTTTTCTTTTTATCAGAGACGATTCAAACGACAGGAGAAAAAAAAGCCTCAACATTCTTATTTTCTCTTCCTTCTTACCAATCGCCATTAATAAAGAAACAAAGATATTTACAGAGCATGAAGGTCATATAGCAAAAAAAGACTTGTCATATTCTCTATGCAACACATACAACTTAATTCACTGATTTGTATGAGTTTTCTTCAGTTGCTCGTATTTCTGCAAAACTTCAGAAGTTTTTCTTCTTATATGGTTGGATAGAGCATTGATTACTCTATCGAACTGTACAGTGTTAACTTGATTGATTTCACATCTTGGCTAAAACTTTAATAAATTTCGAAAAACCTTCAAAAGACAACAGCTTTTGCACGCTCATATTTCAATGTGCATGAATCTAATTTTCACGAAAATAGTTTTATGTTGAAGAGATCCATTAAATTGAAAGTTGTAGAAAGTATTGAATGGAATCGTTTTCAATTCAAGAAGAATATTTTATCGCATTATTGAAATTTCAAGCAATTTTCTACTAATATTAACAATAGGCTTTTAGTGCTATTCGCACAATGCAAAATTTATCCATAAAATCTTTGTTAAATCAAACTGAAATTGCATGAATCGATAGATAATTCAAAGCTATAGTCAATCATATATCAATGAAGAATCTTTAAATGACGAGCCGACTATAATTTACTCGAGAAAAACATATTGAAAGTTCTACAAACACAGTTTTTATAAATTCACTAAATTTTCAGTTAAGATGAGAAATAAATCTTATGAAAAATATACAGTTCAATAATTAAATCAATGTTCTATCTAACGATGCAAAAATAAACTAGATGATATTCGAGAATCGATTTCACGATTCATCAGAAATCGTTTTTTTCGTAACAATATTTTCGTTTTCCTGGAATAAGTATTTTTTTTCTCAATGCGTATCAATTCTAAAATTCATGTTTCCACGATTAGCTGATGAAAGCCTGAAAGCATTTGTAAAGTAATCATCGAATAATTCATCTCTGCGAGAACTCTATCAACGTGCATTAACACGTTTTTAATGAATGGAATCGATTGGTTATTTAATTATCATTTTGAGTCATCATCCAATATCAGCTATATTCACAGCTGTCTTATCCATAAGCAAGAAGAGTGGTGTTTAACTTTTCTTGCTCTCTGCGATTTAATTATCATAAAGTTTGAAGAAAATAAAGTCCTGAAAAATATGTTTTTGGGACGCAATTAGTAAGGAAATAGAATTTTTTCTGACAGATTAGACAAAAATTATATACATTTGATCTCTATACTTTCACCTCGCGATATTAATAAAAGTATAGCTTTACTCGTTCATGACGTGGTAGTAATATTATACCCTAAATTAAAAAATAAAAGTAAAAAAGTTAATTTGGTTAAACGTTTCAAGTATCTAATAACCAATATAACAACTAAACTCCAATAGGAGATTTATATTCTAACTCGTTTGAAGAAAGTAAGAAGAATATATCACGGTCATCGAATTCGTTTTGAGAATATAGCCATTTCTCTAATTCAACTAAGAAGGAAATTATTCTTTGTTTATACTCTGTCGCTTTTAATATGACTATTTTCATATTGGTTTTGTATACCGAAGTATAACAGAGACTGATTGAATAAGTCTATTGCTTAGAACTACGCACAATATATAGCCTCAATTTGACAGACAATCTTACAGTTTATATATTAACAAAAGAAGATATAATAAATGCCTATTTAAATAAATACTGGAAAAAAATTCAATAAACATCTAGAAGTTTCTGCAAAAACACATAAATATCAATTGATTATTTTATATCTCGTCGCAAAAACTTCTCAAAAGAATTACTACCGTACCATAGATATACGCAAAAATAGCCAACTTTTTGAATCGCCGATCTGTGAGAACAAAATCATTCGAAATTCAATCTGTTCGAAGTTTTGACCTCTCATTCGCAACAATATGGGTACTTTAAACATGCTATGTTTCCGACATATTTTGCTTATATATTCATAAAGTGAGCAGTCGATTTGGAGTTTTGGCAAAAACATGCAACAGCAGACTTGTGTCAAAAAAATAGACTAGTTGTACCATACAGTGCACTGAATATAGTGTCAGGTGCAAAAATTTCGAAGAACGTCTACTGGGAAAAACTCCGCTAAACGTTCAAAAACCTTACTTTTCAAACTTTGCTATTAGTAAAAACCAAGAATTTCTATCATATATTCGTTGTAAGAACTTAACCAATTAAGAAACCATTTGCATCAGATAGCATTCGATAAGACCTGTCGATTGATATTAAACTCAACCCTGTTCATCGGCGGGTGAAAGTCTTGATGGTGGAAGACGGGTGGGACCGGGATTTTCAACGCATAGTATAACAAAATATTCGCACCAAAAGGTGTGCCAATTGAGAAAGGGTGCAAATGTGGGTGTTCTTTTTATCTGAACACTGACATCTACCTAGACGCCCATCCTCACTTCCATCCACATTGAACTACAGCCACATCCACTCAGAAACACATCTACCCTGACACTCACACCGCACCTACACCCAAGGGTGTGAATGCCTCTTCTCTCGACCGACTTACCACCAGCTCACACGCATACCCACACTCGCAGCCTTCTATTTTTTGTATTTGTTATTCTACCTTATATGATATAAGACAGCAAAAATCAACCAATTTTTTTCCATCCGCTGTTCCTCTACATTGTTTATTCTTCTCCAACATAAAATCTCACCACCCTACAAATTTATGATGATGGTATCCTCACTTTCTACCTCTGTATCTTTCTTTTTGCTATCTTATTCTTATCAGTTTATTTAGCTGTGCTTTGTTTCTATTTATCTTCCATTATCTATCTTGTCTCAAAGGAATAATGAAAGTCCATGTAAAAAAGAGCAAGCGAAAGAGAGAAAGAATAACTATAAAATAATGTTGTTAGAAATATCTCTTTCATTGGTTGTTGACCATCATATTTTCTAAAGATAAACTAGGTAAAGTGTATCGTTAACCAAAACAAATTCTCACCTTTGACGTCGTAGAGTAGCCGTAGAAAAGTGGACATCGCATACATAAATAGAAGAGGTGATCTCCGTCCAAACAGCTATCTATCATTCACCATTATCCATTACTGATCGAATAGGAAACAATATATATTCAAATGGGTGGACAAGAATCCAAACCAAATCCAACAGTCTCGTCGGTTGTCATGAGACGAAAACGACGCATGATCGAAAATTACTTAGTCATTTGGGTCGATGACAGAATTGATCTAGAAAATGAAGATTGTCAACGCACACTTGCGCAATTATGTGGCATCGTCAATCAAGTCGATTCTTTCAAAACAGCAGAACAATGTATTCAATACCTCAATGAAAATAAGGAGGAGACATCATTTGTTATCTGCTCTGGTGCACTTGGGTACCATCTCGTACCAGACATTCATAACATGCCAAAATTAGATGCCATATACATCTATTGTGGCAACAAACAACGTCATGAAGTGTGGGCCACAATTTGGCCGAAAATCAAAGGCGTTCACACATCGATCAAGCCCATATGCCAGGCATTGCAAATCGCTGTCAAACAGTGCAATCAAGATAATGTAACAGTCAGTATTATTAGTGCCAATGAAGCAAGTTCTAGAGAAAATCTCAATCAGTTAGAACCAGCCTTCATGTATACCCAAATATTCAAGGAAATACTCCTTAATATGAAACATGACCAACAAGCCGTTAAAGATTTGGTCAAGTTCTACCAAGAAGAATACGAGGGCAATGTTCAAGAAATCAAACTTATTGATGAATTTGAACGCACTTATCATCCAACATTGGCTATTTGGTGGTATACACGTCAATGCTTTGCATACAAAATGTTCAATCGAGCTTTAAAAGCACTTGATGGCGACATCATAATTAGAATGAGTTTCTTTCTGTGTGATGTACAGAGACAAATCGAACAATTATACAGCACACAAGTCAGTCAATATCATGGAGAGGCCTTTCTAGTTTACCGAGGACAGAGATTTTCAACAGCAGATTTCGAAAAACTTGCGAAAAACAAAGGTGGATTTATATCTTTCAATAGTTTTTTATCCACCAGTAAAAACCGTAATGCCTCTCTCGATTTCGCCAAACATGCCTCAGGAATAACCGATATGGTCGGTATCCTTTTTCAAATGACCATTGATCCCACAGCCTCATCGACTTCGTTTGCTTCCATCCGGGAGGTGAGCTATTCCAAGCAAGAAGAGGAAATCCTCTTCTCGATGCATACAGTTTTTCAAATTGGTGACATTCAACAACTTAACAATCAAAGTCTACTTTATCAAGTGGATCTTAAACTTACATCAGATAATGACCAACAACTCCGCCAATTAACCGACCATATACGAGAAGAGGTCGACGGTACCGGATGGTATCGAATGGGTAAATTGCTACTCAAAATAGGTCAAGTCGAAAAGACCGAAGAACTGTATACTGCATTACTAAAACAGGCATCCAACGACAGTGATAAAGCATATAGCTATCACCAACTGGGATGGTTGAAAGACCATCAAGAACAATACAAAGACGCAGTTTTACTTTACGAAAAGTCCCTCGGAATCTACCGAAAAACTCTGCCGAGAAATCATCCGAAATTAGCTTCCATCTATAACAGCATTGGCCAAGTTTATAACAAAGCGAGTGATTACTCGAAAGCACTTGAGTTTTACGGAAAAGCAAATGAAATATTCGAAAAACATCTACCTTTGAATTATCCTGATTTGGCTATCTCCTACAGCAGCATCGGTCAAGTATATAGCAATATGGGTGACTATCCAAAAGCGCTTTTATTTCTAGAAAAGGCGCTTGATATTCAACAAAAATCACTTCCTCCATCACATCCTCATATTAGAATAACGATAAATTCTATTGACTATGTGAAAAAAAAAATGTAAGTTTGTTTTTCTATGGCTCTCTCAATAAACTCGTGCTAATTGCTATTCATCGCTTTCAGATGTTCTCAACTCGTTATCGCGTATGCGCGCGCGACCTGGAAGCATAGCAGCCTTTCCAAGACTGCACTGTTTTCGTCATAACTGGCACAAGAAATCTCTGTAGGTCAAGCTATGGAGTTGCCTGACAATCTGTGATATAAGATAATATCTCTCCCCTGTTACACAACAATGTAGCTCTCAACGAAAATGAATTAACAGGATAGGACATAGATGAGACAAAGAATCAAAACTTGCATTATTTCTGCTTCGATTTGTTGAAATGAACTGATTCTAGAATTCGGGATAGAAGTTTATTTCAATTGGTTTTTATTATTATATGAATAATGTAAACAATAACTACTTTCAAGCACTTTTTTTGATTACATTAAACAATTTTGATCTATTGTCAAATAAGGAAACAATATATATTGTTGTGGGTGTGGATGATCTTTATTTTTACACCTTGCTGAACAACTTCTATTAAATAGACAACTATAATTTAGGAATTAGCTGATAATTATAATATAATCATTGTTTCAAATATGCTTTCTATAAATCCACTAAATTATGATATTATACATGCGACATATTGTAGAATATATCTGAATGGTTTTCAGAATCACAAGATAGATTTTAATTCTGTATTTTCGAAGTCATTAATCGTAAGATCATAATAAAGCTAACTTTGTACGCTTCATATAAATGGATATTATTATAGATCGCCATGAATTCATTATATTGAAATTATGCTGTCGGTTTTTTCTGTGATAAACAATGAAATATTCAACTTTCCAATTGACTCCTAGTTTGCATAGAAGTATTCAGAAAACTACAATTTTTTTTCATCAGAATAAATATATTTGTTTTGTCTTGTTAACTGTGTTTTACAAAGAGACATTTATGGCATACATTTTTGCAAGCTGAAACATATATCTACCTTGATGTCACTACTGACGAAAAATTTGGCGATATTTATTTATATTTGACTAGATTAAAACATAAGTTGTTAGGAATAATTTGACTTATCTGTTAGAGTTGAACTATTATTAAAAAAAAATTAAAAACGAGCTATTAGAGAACAGCCGTCATCATAACTGAACCGAATTTAGCGCTTTTACCTATAATTCAAGGTGTGGTGAAGAAATTACTGCAGAACATGAATTGTGATTCAGTTCACTTTATTGTTCAAGTAACATCTGAGATAAATTGTTAATCACGGTAGTGTATATTAGTCTGATTGTCATAGTTAAACAAAACGATTAGCACTTAATTCATAGTAAAAATAAAGTGAAGATTGAGAAAGCAAAGAAAACGTTTGCGCAAAGATTTTGGAACATCGATGGTCTCTATGTTGGATCTTAGAAATATAAAAAAAACAGTGACAGCGGTGAGATTCGAACTCACGCCCTTTCGGACCGGTGCCTTAAACCGGCGCCTTAGACCGCTCGGCCACGCTGCCTTCTTAATCCCATAATAAAATCGGTTTAAATGATAAAATAAAAAAGTCATTATTATGACACATTTCATATATATATATCTATAACAAGTTCAATAATTTTCTTATCAGACATAGTTTGATTTACAAATAGACCCATAGGCTTTTGCAAAAATAACTAATTGACGGCTGTCATTAAATATGACATTTAGAAAGCAGAACAAAAAGAACAGTTTTTTTTTCTTGACATCAGTTATATAAGCCATTACGAAGCTAACAAAGACTTCAAACTAACATAGACAGAATCATGCCCTCAAAAATTTAATATTTATAAAATATTGTTAATAGTTTATACTCGATAGTTCTACTTAAAGAAGCGATCATCAGTAGTCTTTCTTTGCATTCTCTTTTCTATGATCAAGATAATAACATCTGTTGCTTAGTCACATACTATAAAATACATTCGATTTGACTCTATTAATCTAATTAGATTTATTTATGATACTTTGTATATTTTCTGACAAAGACTCAACATATGATATAAGGCAGCAAATTCGTTTCAATTCCAAGTTTCAAGCGATCATCTTATTTAAATCAAAGAAAATAGTCGATAAAAAACGGAATGACTCAATCATTATTATAATTTGTTTTTGAAAGCTTTTAAACATTAAGAATGTTAGCGTAGTTTTTCAAGAGACATTTTCATGAAATACGAATGCTTTGATCGAGATCTGCTAATTTTTAAATTAACAATTTTAGCTTTGCTTGTAGTTATTTCTGCTGTACATAGAGATTATCGATAAAGTAATGAAGACGCTATATAGCCTACGAATTCTTTGCTTTACTGTTCTATGTTTAGAGGAAACAGAACCCATATTAACGCCAATTTCAAAGTAGACACATTTAATAACATTTTCTGCTCGTCGCATGCACACACATTTTTAGCGTAGAACGCATCTAATCCGTTGAAATCAATCGACTACATGCGTATTATTTATTAAAACAGCATTCAATGTTTTCTGAGTTGTGAAACTTTACACCACGTCTGAACGCTACAAAAAAAAATATTTCAAAGAGAAGTTTATACAAAGATTAGAATATAAAATTATCCAAAATTGTTACTTACACATCGACGTATTTTACGTTTGAGACATACGTAACACCTTGAAATTTCGTTTTTGTTTTTCTTTGATTGATTGTCGTTCATTGTATTTTCTATTTATTGATAAAAAATATTACCCAATACCAATCAGTGTTTTTAAATAGATACGAATGCATTCTATGAACGAGTTGTATGAGCTTGAATTCTTTCTCATATAACTTCATAACAAAAGAGTTGTTAGCGATAAATATTTCGTTCAACAATTCTCATATCTTTCTAATATGATTTATTATTTTCCTACCAACAAATGCCAGATTCTAACACAAGAGAAATCGCGGACAATTATTAAATGATCAAGTCATTTTTTATGAACATTTTGAAATTAATGATGATTCTCTAGGTTCCATTAACTACTTGTACATTATAGAGAAGCACATATACAAGAGGACTCGATTCGTCTTTTGGATTTCGATGAATATTTAGTAATTGCTACATAAAAGAACGAAGACGGATGTTTTCAAACATGTAGATAATCCTATTGGCAATATATGAATGAACAGAGCCTTCTTTTAATTTCTAATTACTTATAAGGGTGAATATTTTTTCAAGATAAATCAATTTGAGGGTGTATAGCTGTTAAATTATTGAATATTGATTTTTAGAATACTGTTACTATAGATCTGTCAGGAATTAGCATTTCCAACCATCTATCATGATAAAATCATCATAGTGGCAGTTACAGTAGTTGTCCAAAAGTTTTGGTCGTTCTTAGAAAAATTGCTTGTTCTCCTTTATTACAAACGTAAAAATACTCAAAATTGGAGGGCTAATCCTGGGCAACTAGACGAATATTATCCTAAATTTTCAGCTATCTAGTCCTCATTTTAGGGAAGGTATATAGGTTCGTATAATAGAGGAAGATTCTTTTCCATGTTCCAAAAAAGTTATTCTAAAGAAATGTCCAGAATAATTAATTTTCACTATTAATACAATAAAAAACAACAGAATATCTTATATTTTCATAAATCATTAGTCTTTTTTGTTGACCCAATAACCTTATTTTCTTGTTTGAGGTGGTGGACAATCACTGTTCATTAATTCATTAGCAATATTACTTGATAACCATTTTTGGTGCATATTCATGTGAAGTTAAAATTTGTTGTCTAAGTTTTTTATAATTTCGGGATATTATTATTTAGAAAAAGTAATAGAGATAAACAGAAACATCAAAAATTAAATGTCGAAAAAACAATCACAAAATGAGAAATTGTTGAGAAAAATTTGTCGACAATGAATGATGAACAATGGTCATATGTTAATATACATCCAATCAGAATTAAAGATATTTAAATAAATAGACTATTAGACATCTAATTAAACTTCAGATATATTTCGATTCGTTATATATCTCTTAATATTTCCTTATTCTAATGTCCTTTTTTACTTTTTCTTATATTCTTTTTATGTAGCTCCTCGCTATTTTCATTTTAGAATATAAAAAAAAAATCTTCTCTATCATACGAATCTATATATCTCCTCTATGATAAGGACTAGAGAGCTGACAATTTAGGGTAATATTCATCTAGTTTTCCAAGGAATCGGATCTCTAATTTTGAACATTTTTGAATTTGTAATACGAGAGAACAAGCAACTTTTCTAAGAACGACCAAGACTTTTGGATCATTCTATATTTATGAAAACTATATAAAGAGGAGAAATTCTTGTATTGCACTTCGATTAAAATTAACTGTTGTCAAAATATCATAGCACATGTACACAAAGTTGTAAATCATTGGTTTTCACCCTACAACTTGCCTATGCAAAGTAACAGACAGTTTATCGCCCATAATGTCATTACTTTGCACATATAATATACAAATAGAAAGAGTGTAATCAGGTATATATTACCGTCATTATACTACACATGACTCATTCTCATCAATGCATAGAGCGTATCGCCGTGATTAGACATAGTAAGTAAAAAAAAATGAGGATATGAGTTGACACGTTTTTTGAATATTCAGCAACTTTAAAAAATCCAGCTTAATCACTTTCACCTATGATTGCCACCGATATTTTCATATGACTACGACGAATCTTATGAATATCCATATGGACCAAATATCAACGGTCATCCCTAGCAGAGCTCGAAATAGGCCTATTCTCCGTAGACATGGCTTGTCTGCCTGTTGCAGACTGCAAATTCTTTCACATACTTATATTATGATCATAAGTGAATGGAAACCTGAAACTATCTTCATGAGAAGACTAGATAGTCATGTATACCGAAATGACATGATTGTACAGCACATTCATTGATTTTCTACAACATGTATCTCACGAGAATAGGCAAAAAAAGACATCATAAACTTTTAGAAAAAACTCTGTTTTTAAGTAAGAACACTTTGAATAATGGTATGGATGTGTAACAGATGAGAGCAAGCGTAAGGATCAATGCTAGTGTGAGCTTTGGAAAGATGGACATCCATATCCTATACTACATCTACGTCCAACCTGTGGATAACTTTTTATGGAAATATCATGTTTATCATCATAAATAGTGTCCTGCGTGACTGTCACGATCACAATCACGGTTATGAGCACGCGTGATCGACTGTGATCGTGAATGATAAAAAAAATTCGTGAACGTGTTCATAAATAAAAAAAATAATTGGTAACCGTGATCGTGATCGTGATCGTGACCAATATTTTGAAGCATTTTGACTTAGTCTTTCTCCGAATCTTGGGAAGTGCAGAGCCTGTTCAGGAAAAGAGGACTGAGGAGGGATAGGGAGACCTTGACCACGCTACCCTTCCGTCATCATGATATTACGAACCCTTTTTTTTTGTCATTTATCGTGATCGTGACCAAAAATATTGGTCACGCAGGACACTAATCATAAACTAAGTCCAAATTTAGTTTGCAATGAATAATGAAATCAATAATAACAATATGTCAATGAGTTTGCAATGATAGGCTTGAGAATTCGGATTAGTTTAGTCAAACAGTTTGGCTTTAATGTCGAGTGAAAATTAGAAGGAGTATTTATCAGTTTGATAATTATTTCTCTTAGCAATTGTTTCAAATAGATTAGGAGCGACCAGAATACACGTAGTTTTCCCCATGATACAACTTTTCGGTATGATGCGTCATACTTATTTCTGGTGAACGTCTGTCTTGTCTTTGGGATTATTTTTCAATTTGCCAATATTAAGTTCGTTGACAATAACACTTCTTTGTTATTAATTCCAATATTTGAGAAACAAATATAGTGTTCAAGAAGATAATAGAGATCATCTTGGAGTAGACACAATAAGTAACAGTTTCTCTTATTTTATTTCATTTCTTTGTCTAATAAAGCGAGTTACTCTGTGTAGATCACTCGAATAAAATTGATGTTGTCTTATACGGAATTTCATACAAAGGATGTTTGTCACTGCATTGAATTAGATAAAACATTGCAGAGATGTTTTCAGAGATTGATAGAAATGTTTGAAAAATGCTTACCTATATTTTATGAAAACAGTGGCATTTTTGTCAAGGAATAGTCTGAAGCCACTAATGTAAGACATCTGATCAAAAGTAGCTTTTTTCTGTCACCTATTCCACTCCGAACTTGTACAATTTTTGCCGACTCTCTTTCCTCCTTCTGGATGAGGATAACAGTTTCACTTTCTTTTCTTTTGTTCACTTGGTCTGCCGTTCCTTTTTCGGTCTTTTCTCAAACTCTTTAATTGTTTTCTCTGATTATTTCTTAACTGTCAATCTATTTTAAACTAATATGAATGAATGATATATATTTAAAGTTAATGGTATTTTATATTCTTGATAAAAAGACATCACCGATAAGGTTTCCTATACTTTACCACTATCAGAAATTATTCGCGATAGTCACAATTACTTTTTATTTTCATAGTATATTTTTTCATTTTTTTCAAATTATAATGATAATGCAAAGATAAAGAACGTATATATTATAGATAATAGTCAATAAGTGAAAGATAATATTAGTTTTCATCTTTTATGCTCAACCCTTACTAGCTCATGTTGTGTTTCAAGGCATGTAGAAAATCCAAATGTTTTTGAAGACACACTGGCACAATTTTTTTTGTTGATTTCGTACGAAATGAAAAACAAAACTTCACTTAAAGATGATGCTGTCTTCATACATGGAAACAAGTTTAAACACTTTTATTAAATCAGATAATTCTTCACAGCCTTTTCTCCTAAATTCCTTAAAATCAGGCATATATTTAATATTAGTCATGTAGAATGGTATGAGTTCTTTTATAATATAAGTGTGTTGAATAGTGTCCGACATGACCAACTTTTTTGGTCACGGCACTTCTTTCTGGTTCCTCAAAATGAAAAGAGCTTTCCAGAAAGAGCTATTGCAAAGCTTTCGTTTACTATTAAAAGTGATGATCGGCAAAGGGGGGGGGGGCACAGTGGACAGTCAGGCGACAAAATCGGTTTTCGAGATTTCAACCCATATCGTAGCTAGCATTGACGCTAGTATGATACTGCATTTAAGCGCATCCTGAAAGCTATTTTATATGGAGTATCTGTTAAAAAGCAGATACCGCAAGGTACATAAAATAGGTGAACATCATTAATGAAACCATATAATGAAGATATATGTTTTAAATTGATGATCTAGTTATATTCATTAGTTATTATATAGTTATACAATGTTATGCATTTACTGTATATTACAGGCCATTCGAACTTCTAAAAGTTCTTCAGACTATAAAAAGAGCAGAAACTTAGGCCTTGTATAGTGAAAAATAGGTACTAACCAGTAATGCAATTCGTTTCCCGGAGTTTTCCTGAATTTTAATTCAAGTTTTGGTTTGCTCTCTGGTAGAGCATATCATCATCTATCTTCAGTGGATGCGCAAAGATGCACTATTGAACTCTTGTCGAGATATTTGAATTTTACGGGATTTTGCAGCACAACACCATGGCCCCTCTCAAATTCACCTGAAAAATCAACTTTAGAATTTCGACTTGAAACTTTGTGCAAAGAAAGATCCCAATGAGACTAGTTTTTCCTCACAGTTTCAAGTTTCTTGGCTGCTGCTATCCTTAAATATGAACACTTCATATATTGTGCTATAAGCGATGTTAATAGGAATATTTTTTCTTATACTCGTATCTCGGGATAGAAGCAATCCAAAAATCCAAGACATTCAGAACAAACTAGTCTCATTGACACCTTTCTCTGGGGAAAGTTTCAAGTTGAAATTCGAAAATTGATTTTTCAGGTGAAGCTGAGGGAAACCACGGGTTTTTGCTAAAAAATGCCATGAAAGTTAAATATCTCGACAGAAATAAGCTATAAGCACGAACTCTTTTTAGGATATTCATAGCTCATTAGAGCCTACATAATGTGCATAGTCTCGATTCAAAAGCGATTTGGCGGCAACTGGAGATTACTTCTGACCCCCTTTTTCTGTCTACTGTGCGGATGGCGGGAGGGGTGTGCGTGGAAGCCTCGAGAAGATCTCCCTGTACTTCCTCAGTGCTGAACCCCTGAATGTCCTCGACTATTTTAGTGTCTGTGACTGACTGCGACTCACGGTGGTCACGCTGAGTACTAGTGTTGAATGTCAGCTGTTCATGTGTTTTTTTCTATGCTACGTGTTCTTAAATAAGGATTTAAAGAGAATGATGGCTTTTGCTTTTGTTTTTCGTCTTTCTTCGTTTTCTAACGAAGACTGGGTCATCATCATTGCTGCAGTTGTTATTGCATATGAACTAATTACATTTTGGCACGTTTTCTATGAAATTCATGCCACTGCAGAACCAAGTTTTTTACTTATGACAATTTATCTTGATCAACCACTAAATATTAAAACAGAACAGGACCTAAGAATGCAACAATCTGAAATGAAAATGATTCTAATGATAAATAGTATTAAATAACAAAAAGATACAAATGAGAGTAGTTTTTTCCTTTACTGAAGTCGTTCAGTGCTTTTTACTTGAAACGGCAAGTCTTTAAAACAGAGCCAGTAGGCAGTCTTTTCTTTTTAAATTTCGTGGTAGTCAAAAAAAGGAGTACTTCGTTTTCCTAATTTTCTTGTTGTAAAAAGAAATTGTTTTAATATCCATAACATACTTGCCTCGTATTATGGCTTTGAAATAAATGCTTCATTAAAATAATACTGGAAATTTGATAACAATTCTTTTTCCAAAAGAACTTCGAATAGTCCATTATTGTTGATTGGAGGTGTTAAATACTTTTCTAAGATATCAACTACAGTATAGGAAATACCTATTGTTTCATATTTTTACCTAGGTAAACATTTTTTTGCGTTAAAACATGACTTGAGAACATCTTTAACTGACATCAACAATGTGAAATATGTTCTTGTAAATGTAATTTTTTTAAATTGCCCATATAACTTCAGCATCAATCGAATTTCACATAATGAATGTTGAGTCATGTTTATAATAACAGAACTGTATAGTAAATAACGTCCTAACATTAAATACTATGTATCCCATGATATTTGAAAATCAACAGTTTGATCATTGAATCGTTGCTGTTGTTGCTCTCGAGTAGTTGGTGAATGACCGTTCACTTTTTGTAATTTAATTTGCGCTTGATGAATAACGTTTCAATCAAGAACGGTACATTGACGAGTCACGTTTATTCGTTTCTTTATAATTTTCAGTACATATATTTATTAGATTACAAAATATTGATATCAGCTTTATATTTTTTAAGTAGCTCGTTTGCATTGAAATAACTTTTAACCATTTCTAAATTATTTTTAATATGCTAATTTTTTCTTCAAAAAGTATTCCTCCTTTGTCAACAACATTAATTGATGCTAGAGATTGTTCATAATTATCATTATTTTTTGATGGGTTTAAAGTTTTGTGTATTGTCGGGCGTCAGTTCAGAAATTTAGCTTATGCTGGATGTGGATTCATATCTATATTTAATTTCGAACCTGGTTCGTATTCAGCTTAGAATCTAGATATAAATGAGCAGGAGTATACAAAGAACAAGATGAAGCTAAACAATACAAAACCAACCGATGGAAAGCATATAATCAACATGTAAGTAATATCTTTTCTTTATGCTTACATATATCAAATACACTTTATTTCAAATCAAAATTAATCTTCCGTTTTTATTCTAGTTCATCACTCTCATTGATGCTCTCACTGTGGGTGTCAATAATTTGATCATTATTACACGGATCGTCGTCAATAGCTCGGTTTTTGTTGTTGTTGTTGATGAAGAAAACAATTGATCTTGTTCGTGATTGACGTCAACGTTGTTTGATGCTGACAATGATAAAGGCATTAAATTTTGAGATAATTTTTTTTTCTTGCACATGCATCAATTATTGACGATCAAGTTCTTCTAATAGCAAAAGATTTTTGTTTCAACACTGTAAGTTGTTCACTTCTTGGCATCTAAGTTGGTTTGCCAACCACAAATCATATTACTAACTACAGAAAAAAAGACGTCCGACCATAGTATACGAGGCTAGAAACCTATATATGAGTGAATTGCAACTTTATTGTACCATTTTGACAAAAAAAACGGGCGAAAAAAAAGTTTCGATTCGAAAGCTGATAAGTCGTGTTTTTAACTGTACTATATGAGAGGAGAAATAGAATAAATTTTCCCGACTACCACTATAACTATAGCCATGATATAAGAGAATCATTCAAAANTTATATAGATGTTCGATGTTCACAATCATGCCGGCGATCCCTCACTGGTTAATCAAGTCAAACTTGGAAATAAATGACAATTATTAATTATCGAACGATGTTTTATGCTCAACTGTTCAAGATCAGTTGTCCCTTATGATCAGTTGTCGTCATGATCAGTTTTTCCATGATCAGATGATCATGATCAGCTGTCCGTGATAAGTTATCCCATGATCAGTTGTCCTAGACCCGTTGTTAATATTGTCCAGAGCCTTTCTTTCATTGCTAAGGAAGTCTAGGAAAGGAGCTTGATGTCTGTTATTCTTGGCCAATATGGAAACGTACTTCAAAGATTATTGACCTTTTTTCCTCCGTTGCTATTAAAAAGAAAGCCACAAAGTCTTAACTAAAATCATGCAATCAGTATATTTTTCTTCGAAAAACATAATGTAAGCTTCACAGAATCTGACAGTTTATTTACTTTCAGGTGTTTATATGCTCAATTACGGTTACTCAACAATGAAAAACACGACGTGTAAACTTGTTATTTCTAACTCGCTCATTCTATTAACAGAACAAAGAAAAAAGGTGTTTTATAATTTTGTCACCATATAAATTATTTATTTCAGAAAAATAACTTCAAATAATAGGGAAAAAAAATCATGTTGTAATCTAAAAACATTCAAGGCAAAGCTTTTACGAGAATTTTTGTTGATTTTTTTTCAAGGTGTTGTCATGAATTAATTTTTCTTTTTCTTTTTGATCAACACGACATCAGAATAAATATTGTCCAAAAAGTTTCTTCTTTCGTTCTTTCTTCAACAGACAAACAAAATAGACTGTTTTTTTTCTTCTCATTCTGCTTTGCAAACGTAACAGCCGTGCAAGAAAAAAAACGTTGTCTCATACATTATTTGAAAGAGCGGACAGTCTTGCCTTGAGTCTTTTTTCGCACGGAATTTCTTTGAAATAAGTCAAGAAAGAAAAAAAAAACAGAGAACGCATTTTTAAACAATTACTGTAATGGCTGCAGTTTCACCGAAAACAATAGAAAATGATGGAAATTTCGAAACATATTGTTTAATTTGGCTTGATGCCTCTGTGAACAGTTCAAAGGAAAATTGTCAAATTCAAGAACAACTACAAGCAATAATTAATCATTTATTAACATTTGAAGATGATCAACAATGTCTTCATTATATTAAAAATCGTTCTGAAGACGATCGAATTATTTTAATTGTTAGTGGAAGATCAGGCCGAAATATTGTACCTCAAATAGTTAATCTACAACAGATAACTTCAATCTTTGTTTATTGTTTTGATAAAAAAGCTAATGAACAATGGTCAAAACAGTTTACCAAAGTAAAATATTTTTTCATTAAAACTTATTGATATACTTTTTATTTATTTATCTATCTAGGTTAAAGGTGTAATAGTTCGATTCGATGAACTTATTCAACAAATTGAAAAAGATTATACTCAACAACAACATGATAAAATTGATGAACCATTATTAATCAAAGTTTTTGATGAAAAAAATATATCTAATGATTTACATGACCAATTTATTCATGCTCAATTATTAATAGATTGTCTTATTCGAATGACATCATCATCGAACGATAAAAATGAACTTATTTCTTTATGTCAACAATATTATAAAAAGAATAACACTCAATTAATGATTGTTAAAGAATTTGAAAATAATTATTCGTCTGAAAAAGCATTATGGTGGTATACGAGACATTCATTTATATCTCGATTAATAAATAAAGCATTTCTAGATCAAAATATCGATTTATTGTTTTTATTTCGATTTTTTATTCATGATATTGGATGTCAATTAGGCAAAGAAAGATGTTTATCAAAAGTTTGTGTTTATCGAAGTCAATTAATGTCGAAAAAAAATCTTGAAATGTTATTAAGTTCAGTTGGCAAATTGATTTCAATTAGCTCATTTCTATCGGCAAGTATGAATTATGACAAAACTCGATCGTCTCTCGATTATGCTAAATCATTAAACGGTATTGAAAGAGTTTTCTTTCAAATTCAAGCAAATCCTCAAATACACAATATCAAACCATTCAGCAATATTCAATTACAAGATTATTTTCAAAAGACAACCGAAGTACTTTTTATGGTTGGATCAATTTTTCGTATTGAACGAGTTGAATGTCCTGCTGATCAAATTTGGAATATTCGAATGACTTTATGTTCAGTAAATGATAAAGAATTAAGACCTTTGTTTGAACATATGAAGAGAGATTTAGGTATTGGAAAAACAACTCTTATTCAATTTAGTAATATTCTTCGTCAAATGGGAAAATTAAATCAGGCCGAAAAATATTATCGTCGTTATCTTAATCAATTACCGAATGGTCATCCAGATATTGCTAACTGTTATCAGGCATTTGGAAAGATAGCAGAATCAAAAAAAGATTTTAAATTAAGTCTTAAATGGTGCAAGAGATCATTGAAAATCTTTTCAAAAACACTAAAACCCGATGATCCGAATCTTGCTGAGGTATATAATAACATGGCAAATGCTTATTCAAAAACGAATGATTATACAAATGCAATAGACTCATATCTGAAAGTATTGGAGATTTGGAAGAAAATTTATGGTGATAAACATTCTCATGTAGCTCAATGTTTGAATAACATAGGTGTAGTCTATGAAATGAAGAAGGAATATTCTCAAGCTCTCGAACATTATCAACAAGCATTGAAGATTTTCAAGAAAACTCCTTCTTCTTGTCATATTGATATTGCTATGGCCAACAGAAATATAGCTTATGTGTATGAATCAACGGGAGATTTTAAACAAGCATTAGTTTTTTATGAAAAAGCCATGAAAATCTATCGTTATTTATTACCATCAACTCAGATTTATGTTAATGAAATTGACAAAAGTATGCGACGAATTTCATCTAAATGAGAATAGTTTTATTTTGGTTTTTGGTGAAGAGATTGAGAGATCATTTTTTTTTTTAGTCGGAAGAATAAAAATATTTATCTGATTTGAATAAACAAACATTGCTTGCATTCTTTTTTCTATGTATGTTTCTTGAGATAAAAACAAAACAAATGAAGTAGTAAATAATGTGAAATAACCATGAAACAAAATTAGATTTCATACAATCTAATACAAATGAAATAATGAAGCAATTCATATACAACAAATATATAATATATTCAATAATTAAATGTTAATTATAAACTAATTATTTATGAACGCGTTTCTTGAATAATTCTTTCGTTTGAATTAAATATTATATTCAAATAATATTCTAAATAATTATTAAAGTCTAACAATTATTTCAGTTAAATAGTGAAAGAAAATGAAGTATTTATTTGATAGAATTGTATATTTGAACGAATGAAGAATCACTTAGTATGCGTCACGTCTGTCATTCACTTTTATTGGTAATCAGATGATGAAAAATGAGATGATGCTAATTTGAGATAATGATACAGTGAGATCTTTAGCTACTTCTTAAATAGCAATTCATATCATGTTTGTAATATATTTCATTTCTGTGTGCGGAAAAGAAAAATAAACTTTAACGTTAACATGGCTAAGATCACGATAGAACAAAATAGACATAGATAAAAGATAACGATCAGAACTTACTTTTTGTATTTCTTTTACTAACCAAAACTATTACAAAGAAAAGAACTATTTGTAACACCGATAATAATGCGTGTCACAAATAAGAATAAAGTTGATTTTGATAACAAACACATGTGTTTGAAGCTTTTCATCTCGACGTATATGATAGATAAGGACAATATCAAGTGTGGGTAAAAAATATTCAATAGGAAGCTAACCTTTCGAATGACAGAAACGAATGCTATGTTGTTTGTCGAACGACACTTTAGTCGGCAGACTTTTCGTCGAAGTAACTTTGTCGAAAAATTTTTGTTGAAATTTTTTTGCAGAAAAGCATTTCGTCAACAGAGTGTGGGTGTGTGTGCGTGGATGTGAGTGTGGGTGTAGGTGTACAAATGTGGTGTGACTGTGGTTAGAAATGCATTCCCGCTGCTACCCACAACTTTTTTTGATATGCTGTGTCGACGAACTGCCGTGTTGACAAAAATTTTTCGGCTAACAATGTACAGACAGAAACAGAGTTGACTTGATTGCGAAGAGACTGTGTCGAGATTGTGATCTTCTCTCACCCCATCAAATTGGACATTTTTCTTATTTTTATCACATAAGAAAAAGAAAAACAAACATACATTAGAGGTTTGTTTACCTTTTCGGACGAGGCAGGAGTAAAATGCAGTCTTTCTGAAAGCAACCATAAAGTAAAATGAAATTTATATTTTGCTTTGTTAAAAATAACGATTATACAATCATAGGTCGTTTTAAAACGTCTAACCTTTAGTTTTAAATGCATTCTGTGATTCTTCATAAGGTCTAAAAGACTTTGTGTGTGAACAGCTATCATGAGTGTGACAGTTTTCGGTGGTGAAAAGTTCTTCAGAAATATGATAAGTTGTCTCTAATGATGGTTTTAATTTTTAATAAGAATTGACACAAGCATAGAACTTTGATCAATCAAGAAAAGCTTTCATCTCAGTCAAGAATGAAAGATAAAAACTTGAAATATCCTTGTGTATCCCTCTTCCATCTCTTCATGTGTTCCACCATTTTATTTCGATGTGCACGTTTTTCTTTTCTTAATGTGTTTCCTGTGTGTGATATATTAATTAAACTGGATTGTATTTATGGCAAATACACAGAAAAAACAACTAGAAACCTATTGTTATTGCAAATATATTATCTCAGAAAAAAAGTTTTTTACAACCTCCTAAGGTTCAAAGGATCAAGGCATTCCTGCTAGTACCACATTTTCACAGACATCTTCCATTTCCTTTTTTTTTCCTTTTGAAACTCTCATAAGTCCGTTTTTCAGTGTTTATTTTCTTTTCTCTCTTCTATATAAGCTTCCCAGATCGATCATTCCGACCGTCTGAAACGATTCAGAAACAGTGTTATTACTATCCTAAACAGTGAAAAATTATCGCAGTGTTTCATCGGAACATAAATGATGCCATTTAGGGTCGTTTCAGTCAAAAACCGCTGCACATCATTAGAACCATATTTTCATCGGCTACTTTCGTATTTACATCAGTTTTGGTCACACACGGCTTATTTTCATCAATCGAAATTCATCCTAAATAGCATCCTGCTTGCACTTTATATTGTTATATGAAGAGTTTCATTACATAAATAGAATTCCTCCATACAGATTTATCATTACAAGCTACATCCTAAGTAGATGTATGAAAAAGAGGCGCACACAGACACAGTAATCATGTGCACTATATGTGAAAGTACCATTCAACATTATGTTTTAGATAAAGTAGTTCATTAATAGAAAAAAAAACTCTTATTTGAAGGATGTTTTTTTAACAAATAATTAACTCCTGTCGTTGTCTTCGGTTTTTAAACATTTATAAAGTGTTGTTTTGATATGCGGTGAGCAACATCATTGAAACTTGGATAAACTTCATACTAAACATATAAAACACAAAACAATTAGTTCCATCATCAACAAAATTTACCTATGGAACAAATGATAAACGAGATATGTGCGAAGATGTGTACATGTATTTCATAACTCAATTAAATCTATTCATCGATGCTTAAACTAGCTCAAAAAAGTTAATCGGAGCCTCATATTAACAAAAAACAACAAATGTAGGGAAAAAAAGAGTAAAGTGCATTTTAATCTCAGCAAAACACTTTCACAAAACATCAGAAATCGGTCCAACGAGAAATGGTAGATAAGAATATTAAGATTTATCTACTAAACATCATTAGAAAATATCTAATTATGTTTATAAAATACTTTCTTCATCACGTATGATAATGATTTGACAACGGGGTGAAACTAACGGTCGGAACAATAATCATTTTTGCTTGATTGTAAACGATGATCGAAACGGATGTCGTTTAGCAGCATTTTCGAGTTGTGTAAAGCCTTTTACAGATCGTTCTGTTTTATGCGAACTACGCGCATTTTGGTGATACGAGATAACTCAAATAACATCCTTATCCCGAGTGGAGACAAAGCTTCTTTCAAGTTTGTCGTTACACAGACATTTATATATAATATGAATAACAATGAAAAACGAATTTTGAACTAGCTCTAAGTAACTCTGAAAAAAGTTTTTATTTATTTATGACCATCTCCTACCCCTTATATTCTAGACTTATTGTTCTATTCTACTGGCCCGAAAAAGTGTCGAACTATATTATCAGTATGTGCTAGTAGAAAAGTATCTGAAATAATGTGCAAGATGGAAATTTCAGATTTCCCCGTAGTACTAGAGATGGGAAAGTCAAGTCAAAAATGACTTGATTTGAGTCGAAAACTTGCTTACTTACCCATCTCTCTCGCACACTTGCATCAAATAGGTTGTTCACACATGTGAATGAATCTTATCCAACACGATTATTATATAGATTGGTTATGAATTACATTATTGATGGATTTGTAAAATAAATTGTCTATCCAATCTTGCGACATTGCTTTCAAATCCATAATTAATATTGTCTTTACCGATTTCTGTATACTTGAAAAAAACCTGTGCCACTCTTACTCATCTAGTATATACAACATCTCAATGTCATTCTATAGGACAAAAAGTGGTGACATCTTTTGCGATTTTTTCGAACAACTTTCCTATTTTCTTATATTTTAACTACATGAGATTTAGTTGTGATCAGGATGATATTTAACGAAAGAAATTCCTTGATTTAATGGAAGAAAAAAAACTTCACTCTACTTTGTTCATGAGAATGCATTTCATATCAATTACTTCTATTTATTCATGATATGACACCTAAGAAATAAATTCATATCATAAGGATATCTGAAGGGTATATTATTTTGTTGGTTCTTCTTCAGATTATGCATTTCCTTAATACACATTGGCTAGCGCACCGCTCTGTGAGGGTACAGAGACATGTGCAATCTTAAGTACACAATTTTTTTTACTAGCTGAATGTTTGGCAAATTGATGTAATTTCATCATTGTGCTTCTTCTTCCCACTTTTTTTCCAGGTAAATAGTAGGCCATGTGCAGTACTTCATTGTATTTTCTTTTTCTTTCTTTTTTCTTAACAGCAATATAACTGGGAAGAAACTACAGTCAATTCTTTTACTCGGATAGAAGTGTAGTAGAAAGATGACTTTGAATACTGTGAAAAATAAAATAGAAGAAATTCTTTCACAAAATGATGAAAATCAATCAGTAATCATTAATCGATTAGATAAAGTAATTCAGGAAGCCGGAATTGACGCAATAGCAGCATGGCGAAATTTAAAGAATAAAACAGGAAATACATTAATACATGAATTGGTCGAAAAAAACTGTCCAGATGTTGTTCAATATCTAGTCAATAAATATAAATTAGACGTAAATGTTCGTCGTGAATCGGATGATAAAACACCTCTTGACTTGGCTCAATCAAAAGATGATGAAGAAATGGTAAATATATTAGATGATCTAAACTGTAACATGATGCAAGAAATTTCCAATGATGATGTATCTGATGTTGACCCAAGAAAAAGAATGAACCTTGTTTGGCTTGATTTAGAAATGACATCTATTGAAGATCCCAAAATCATGGAATGTGCTGTTATAATTACAGATAAACATTTAAATGAATTAGAACGAGGTAAATTATTTTTACAACAAACATTTATTTGTAATTTTTCATAGATGAATCATAGACAATTATGGCGTACTTCCTACAACATGTTTTTCTTAGTTATTTTTTGTTTTTGAAAGAATTTACGTCGAGTCATAGATGATTTACTGATCGATTTCATACACAATTGCATAAAATTGCTAGTTTTTTAGCTTTTCATTAAAAAAAGCGTCTGAATAAAATGACACTATTTCGCTATTGAAAGTTTGTTAACATTATAGGCACAGAAGCATAAAAAATGATATAGCTCACGATCAATCAGTCTCTTATTTTGCTACTCTCTATCAAACAAAGAAATAAAATATTATTAATAATTGTTGGACTTCAATTAGACCTTTTCTTTGGTTGACAACTTGACTTGTTACCGAAAACTGTCTTTCTGAACTGCATGGTATTGAGTATATGCGACATGTTAATTAATTTCGTCTCGTGGTGATCCCTCCTAATCTCGTCGCACCCTGTTTCGGCCTTTGCTACTGATCAGTCAGTTTTCAAATCTCAGTCTAGACAAAATAGCACTTTCATGTCGCAAAAACCTGTGATTCATCGCGGTTTACCGTTTGGTTAGCTGGGATGTTAATTGTGTGTGTTAAACACAGTTCTTCTGTGTGAATTGTTTTAATGTCGATTGTTTTTGATGAAGTTTGTTTTTTTCATTTTTCCTTTAAAATAATACTGTCTGCCTTGAAGAAACCGATTGCTACTCACAAAAAGTCGATTATAAAATGCGACAGTATATTGTGTCAGATGGCGCCATACTTTTGGCCTTGATTGAGTCTTCTAACCAAAGCACTAATTTTGTGACACTCATCTTTAATAAATAACCAAACCAAAACTAAGAGACTACAGTCGATATGACTATTGGAAGCAGCTTCAGCGCTATCAGAATATTGAGAGAAAGCGATTTCGACTGAAACCTAACATATTTTTAAGAATTTAAAAATATTCATGCTGTGAGATACAAAAAAGACTAAGCAGAAGTATCGTGGTTAACCGGTGGTTTTCGAGCAGTCCAGACGCCCTGAGTTTTAATATTTTATTGCATGAATATCTTTTAAGTTGTAGAAAAAAATGCTATATTCTAATCGATAGCGCGCGCCTCTTTGTTATGGTAAGCACACTTAAGTTACGTATACCAGTTGCATCGACTATTTTTGCTTAGCTTTCACGAGTTTGATTATTTATTAAAGATGGCATCACAGAAATAATGATTAGTTGAAAGATTTAAACAAGAGAGAAAAGTGTAGTGTCATCTGACATTATACACTGTGGCATTTAAAGATAAAAAGGAATAAATTACTCGAGCTGTGGGTTTCTTCATGAATCGTGATTAAGCGTTTAGCTTGATGAAAAAATGACGACATCGGCTTATTTTCAATGATCTTGATGGTACATTAGGAAAAAGTACTCTTTTTCTTGCATTCAAATACGTTGCTTGCAATATTTTGTTTTTCTGAATATAGATTTAGTGGAAACATTTTTATATTTTATAATGAAGCCTAATTGAGAGTAGAATACGAACTGTCAAGAACGTGATTATTTCTTATGCTCCCGTTTAATAATAAAAAAATGAAAGCCTTATTTCAATACTAGAAAAAAAAAAGGATTCTCAAGACATTGCAACGTCATATTTCCAATGAAAATAAAAAGAATATCAATTTATTCTGCTATTGAAAAATATTCTTTTTGTGTTTTAAACAAATTGTCATACGATACCAAGAATAATTTTTACATATTTCAATTAAATTAATATGAACTTTGAATTTTTCTTGAAGATCAATGGGTTATTCATTATGATCAAACCGAATTAGATACACTTGGTTCATGGCATCAGGAACAATTTAAATCTGTCGATCAAGGTGGCAATGGTTTATTCGATGCATGTATCAAATCTACTCTTTCCGAATCCGATGTTGAAAAAAAACTACTCAAAATACTTCAACGTCATTGTCCTGAAAAAGAATGTTCTTTAGCTGGTAGCTCAATACACATCGATAAAGAAGTTTTAAAACAGCGAATGCCAAATGCTCATAATTATTTACATTATCGTATTGTTGATGTTAGTTCATTTCGTGGAATGTTAAAGCGATGGGCACCAAGAAATGAATTAAAATTTGTAAGTAAACTATCCAACAATGGACGAGATACAGTTAATCATCGAGCTATGGATGATATTGAATATTCAATAGAACTTATGAAATTGTTTCATCCATTATTAACTGGACGTCCGTAAGTTATTTCATTTAATATTTAATAATCAAAAGAAAAAGAGAAAGTCAAAGCCTATAATTCTATTAAAGATTTCTGATTAGAGTATTCGATGTAGGCGAAAACAAAAATTCTAATAGTAACTATTTTAAGGAAAGAAAAAGAAGAATCACTTGCTTTAATTATTTGTATGAATGTGTTGTTTTTTATAGATATCGAGACAGGAAACCACAAGATCGACCATTACATAGAAATGAGAGACGTGATGCTGCAGAAGCTTCTGCTGTACCAAAAAATAATCGTCCAATTGGAAATTTTGAACCAGATAGATCAACATTTTTTGCTGATGAGAAGACATTAGTGGCGCGATTGGAACTCGAAAAGAATACTAATGTAAAGACTCTAAGACTCGATAAAAAATCTCAAGAAATCTACAATCGTAATCCACATTTACGCGAAGTTTTTATAAGTGGTGAGTCAAAAGTAGAAATTCAACAGATATTCAAAAAGGAAAATCGGTTTTTGAAATTACGAAGTCTTACATCCTATCGCCAAATGTCTACTCAACATCATATTACAACTGAACATTGGGGAACACGAAAATTACTATTAACAGATATCGAGTTTTTAACAAATTATGGTCGATCTGAAAAATATTTGGTAATTTATATTGGTGCTGCACCTGGTATACACATTAATTATTTAAGTGACTTATTTCCTGATCTCGAGTTTGTTCTTATTGATAGAAAAAAAGTTGAAACCAAAAAAACACCAAAAATTCATATTCGTTCAGGAGAATTTCTTGATGATATAGTGAAAGAATATTCTAAATCAAAAAGAGAATTATTATTAATTTGTGATATACATGCGTTTGGTGCACAAGATGATTTAGACGATAACATGGTAATTGATATGGTCAATCAAAGAGAATGGCATTCATCTATGAAACCAAAAGCATCTCTTCTAACATTTCACTTTCCGCATACAAAACATCAATTACAGTATTTTGAAGGTGATCTCATATTAGAACCATGGGCTTCAAGACGTTCTTCTGGTTGCCGTTTGGTAGCTCAAAAAAATGCACGTATGATTAATTATGATTTCAAGAATCTTAAGTTATCTATGGATTATTTTCAAAATGTGCTGAGAACAAATTATTATGAACATGATCTCAAAGATTCAAATACTGATGGACTTGATCATTGCTTTGATTGTAGAAGTGAAATATTTATTTTATCTCGATATCTGGAGAAAATTCAAAAAGTTTCAAGCGAACAAATATTAAAGGCTGTATCGAAAATGTCTGAAGAAATTTCAAGAAACATATTCGATAAAAATAGACCACCGATTATTTCCGGCACACGAACACTGGCTGTTGTTCCCAAAAAATAAACGATGATTCATTTTTCTATTTCATTTACAATTAACATTTTTTCAAACTTATGAACAAAAAATAATTCAAACGAATAAAAGATTTAATGAAGAATTCTGTCTCTTTTTTTTTCTGTAACATTTATATAGATAATTTTGAGCTCGATAAAATTATATATATCGTACTTTAATTAATTGTCTACGATGCAGAGAGATGTCCAAGAACATCTATGTCTTTTTTCAATGGTACGAATTGCAGGTGATAAATTGCTTCAATTTTTGAATACTTCATCTTACATTCGTTCCTATTTACTTCTTTTTTTTTTAGCAACTATAACTATCAAAGTCAATATTGTTTTTTATTTTAGCATACTAATTAATCTATTGGATGTAGGAACCATACTATTGTATTCTTGTCTCGGCGTAAAACGTATAACACTAGCTGCACAAATCGCTTTTTTCACTTTCAATACTTTTTAATATAAAGACATTGATTGATCAACATAAATCATTTGAATGATTTTATTCACCTATGTTTAAAACTGATATGGATAATGAAGAGTCATATTTTCTATTTTTGATGAAGTGTAACTTCTCACATTCAGATTATCGATTATTGTATTAAAGCTGAAATTTATGTTCATAATTTATTGGATGAAATCTTGGAATCATTTATCAGAATTCACAAATCAATGTCTTAGATCATTGATTAGAACATCAGAGGGCATTATTTGTAATCAGGAGTATCCCCCTAATATGAGTGTGGGTGCGTACCAGTGTCTTCTCTTCACCTAAATGCCCACATCCACTGCCCCCTTACACGCTGACCCACTCGCATCTGTGCACTCCACATCCGCTTTCTTGTATTCATATTGATGAATTTAATCAATTCAATAATATGACAATAGAACAGTTTATCAAAGGTTGAGAGAACGATTGATTTTACATAAACAAAACTACTGTAGAAAAAGTATTCATTTTGGGCGTTAATTTTCGAGAGGTAGTGTCACGCGTAGAAATATTCCGGCACAGAGATATCTTTGTGCGAAAGTGTCAGCGTGGAAATGTGATGTACGGAAGTGTCGTTTACTCCTTGGGATATATTCAATATGGCAAACAATCAACTAATCATTCTGCTCAATTTCTGTCATCCTCTGATGTATAGGACGTGTCAGTAGATCGGTGAACAAATAAAAACTTGAATATTTCTTGCATATTCTTTATGAAATAAGCCGATAGTCTGTATCACTAATAAAATAATGTTCAAACATCATATTCATATGAGACACACTCAAGGAAATTTTCTTTGAAGTATCACAACTGAGGGTGTGGGTGTGGATGTGGGTGTGGGGTGTGGGGTGGGTGTGTGGGTGTGGGTGTGGGTGGGTGTGCTTCTGGTGTTCATATTCACTAATCCACACCCACACACCCACCCACACCCACACCCGCACACACCCACACCCACACCCACACCCTGAAGTCATTTGCAACACTTAAAAATAGTTCCTCCAATTACTCTCTTATGAATATTAGATTTGAATAGTCATTTGTCAGTAGTACAAAATATCAGTCAGTTACGTATGAATAATGGCGGAGATATTCATTTTTTCTTTTTAATGATGAAATATCTAAGTCAAAGAAAATATCATTCAAAATTAAACTTCATCATCATTTTTCAATGTATTCGACAACGTGATGATGACCTCTCCATGTCGTTGATTATCATCTGTCGACTCGGAATCTATTAAACAAGACTAGTTTTTCCACTGAATAATTCTTCATTTGATATTGGCTTTTATTTGTAGCCATATCAAAATTTTATACAGAATAGTTATATTTTGATAGTAGATTCTTTTCGATTCGTCGAACTGAAAGATAATAAGCTTCGTTTTATGATGAATATTAATTCTTCTGTCAGCACCATGGACATCGTTGACAAAGCTCAAATGATTTGTTTTATAATAAGACTTTCCTCACAAGGAACGATGGTCGCAGTCAAGATTTGATACAAGTAAGAATTAGCATCAACTTAGTGTTGAAATTTCAATAATTAATATTTTATTCTGATGGTATAATGCTGTTCGATACAGAAAAGCACAATTTCTTTCAATAGATAAACATTAAATATTAGACTTATGAATTATGTATCATTTAGATCTATCCTATGATCAGACACTCAACGAGCAATAATGACGGGCATCTTGAACTTTGTATTCATTATTAAATACTAGTATAGTATTTCTTTTATTGATAGACAGACATGAAATGTTCAGAATTTCAGTAAAAGTGTTTGCCTAATTTTATTCTTAGACAAGATTACCACTTCTACTTACATTCATTGCAGGATCTCGTTATATTTAATAAATCAATTTGATGTAATGTATAATTGAATATATTCGCAGATTTGGATAATACTCTTCACCACAGTCAGATATTTACATGCTAGTGTTTATCCATGTTAAAGGTTTTGGTAAAAAATCAGATTTAAATCAATTATATTTGCACTGCTTTAATCCAATTTTTTAGCCTAAAAAAACAGATTATTTCAATGTTGATTTAATTTTATCAATTTTAAACGATTGTTGAACTGTAATCTATCAAAATAGGTCTATTCAAAAACTTGATTGAAATTGACTATTTGACCAAATAATTGATTTGTACTGCAAATTCTTTTTACCTGGGTAAAGATTGAACAGATGAAAACTGTTCCAATTTGATTATTATCAAGACTAAGGTTTTAACTAATCAAATAAAAATGTCTTTTAAATGTGCCAACGAATTAATGCTCGAGTTTTTATCAAAAAAAAAAAGAAGAAATTTGTCATCTTCACTCTAGACATAAGAAATAGTTTTATTCAATCTTATTGATTTCTCCATTAGTTCTAAGAATACGTACAATAAAATATTTTTTTCTGCCGATGTTTATTCTTTTATTAATGCCATAAATATATCGGATCCTAAAAAAAGTATGTTGCTATAATGTTGTCTAAAAAGAAAGAAAAGAATCATTCAATAGTCAATATAATCTAGTGATTTCTATTACGTTTGGTTGTGGTGCCACAAAATCGATGGCAGGCAGTGTCCTAGGATGAACCAATCGTGCTTGTCGGTGGCAGCATGGAAAAATTGCCTTGAGTTCCCATTTAAATTCCGGTAACGCAAAAAAACATACAAATGGCAGAAGATATATGATGTAATATGAAAAGAATCGTGCATATTCTTCAAAAATAGTGATGCCTTCTGGGGATGTGCAACACAGTTGTACCAGTTCGATAATCAAAACTGGAATGTAAAGCACAATATAGAGAAATGAAACCGTCAATAATTGAACTGCCATTTTTCGATATTTTCGCCATTGCAATTGTTGATGCATGCGGCGATTTTGGATTAGACATCGTACAAGAAGAGTAATACTAAAGATAATAATTGTTAGAACTGGTAAAATATCGTTTACAATAATATCCCATGTACCAACGAATCGTGAATTGTGAAAACAAAGTGGTTCACCGCATCTCACTTTTGTATAATCATACGTATTGACGCACGGTGGAAATAGAATGACAATTGAATGGAATATAAGGATATAGAGGAGGATAAATATCAAAGGAAGATAATGAATAAGAAAACGCTTCCTGGCATTAGTTAACAATTCACTGCGAAAAATAATAATATGCCGTTCAACTGATGCCCAAGCAACAAGTATTGTTGAAACAGAACTCAGTGTTTCATCAATGAACATCCACATTATGCATAAACTTGGTGTAGCTGGCCAAACAGTATTTAAGCGATAAAAGTTTAGAAATAATGGAATATCTATTAATTCATACACCAAATTATTGCATAAAAGAATGATAATAACATGATTACTGATGGCACTACGTAGAGTTTGTTTAGAAAGTAAATGATAAAGGATAAAGATTGAACAGAAAATCGATGGAATGAGAGGAGTTAGAAATAGCCAAAATCGCAGTGGAGTAGATATCAAACAAACCATGTATTTCATTATTGACTTATCACCTTCTGTGTCGTTGAGAAAGTGATCTATGTGGTTAGAAAAAAAAGTTCATTATAAAATAAATACCTTTAAGACAAAGGATCCGATTGCAGGAAGAAATTATTTCTCCGTTCTTTTTTAATATTAAGTGTAGTCGAACGTTTCGACTATATGTATCTTTCCTAGGCCAACTTAAGCGTTGATAGAATGCGTTTTAAATTAGATGCAAAATAATGAAATAATTTTCTTTTAGTGCATTATAAACTCTCAATTTCATTTCTTTAAAAGACATAGCGCATAATCCTTGTTTTTTTTCCCTCAATTGAATGAAGCACTCGTTTCACTTTATTTCTACTGTGATTTATGTCACAACAACTTCTTTCTATATCAACACCAGAAAATCATATTTTAAGCTATTTGTATGAGCAAGCACAGAAATATTAATTTCTTGAGTTTTAAGCTCTGAGAAAACACAAATTACTATACAACCACATCGAGCATGAACATATTTAAAAGGTCTTCGGTTTTTCGATGAAAAAATAACTCAACAAAACTTAATAATATGATTAATTTATACTTGATAAGTCATCTCTATGAACCACGGTAAATTCGAAGACAAGCATGCATGAATCGAAAAAATAATAGTCAAATAAACGTAAATTTTAAAAACTTCTTCCTCTTTTTAGGTAGAAAATTACATAGAAAAACTCTCCAGCTTTATAAGTTGAGCTGAATATTAATTGAATATCACCGCAAAGCTTATGATTTTATATAAACAAATGAAATTTCATATAATCATACTCTGTATCTATATATTTACTTATCGACTTATTATCTTTTTTCAGAGCAATTATGAAGCTTTTTCTGAATTACCTATCCTCTTTATTAACAATATAATCTGATTAATGCATAAAGTAAATTGCAAATTTAGGAAAAATTTTCATCAAGCGATCCACGCTTAATATAAAAAATTATGGATATCTACCTGTATTCATTGGTTTTTTTTTAATTATTTTGTGATGATATCATTTAAAAGCCATGTTCAATTATGTTTCAATCTCAACTTTGGATATGACATTGCTTGATAGAACGCAAAAAACAAGGATAGCGTCGACTCATCTCTACATCATTTATAGTTTCTTTCTTCATTTTTAATTACGTCAATACTTATGAGGCCGAAGAAAAACAAAACTTCATAAAAAAAATGCATCACTGAAATTTATTATAATGAATAAAAGCACAGTGAATATTTATTCTTCAGGTAGCTCTGACCATGTTATATGCATCAAATTAATTATGAATTGAACTTCAAACTCCATAGTGTGCCTGTGGTATAATGATGGTCATATTTTGAAATGGTTTAACACGACGCACGTCAATACTGTAATAATTGACAACTAAGTCTATTAATCTGTAACATTCATTTGACTTTTACGTGAAGAAAATTAGGAGAACATAAACAAATTCAATTCATTTGGTTTTGAAATATTCAAAGAGGCGACATCATTGATTTCTTATCATGTAAATCTACCGAAATTTCAAGCACTATAAACTTTCTATAGAGACATATGACATCTGAAGTCAATTATTTAAGTATTTCGTGAATGTATTCGCTTGATGGTACAATCCAATTACGTTAGCTTTAATTTCGACTAGAACTTAAAAAGCTTTGAACAAGCATTTGAATACATATATATGATAGATATTGCAGTAGCAGCCAACATTTTATTAATTATTTGAATCAATTAATCACAACCAAAGTTCTTATTATGAGTTATCTAATGAAGAAACGCATTCAATTGTCGGACGCCGATTCAACTGCATATTATATCTACAAGTAGGTTTCGGTAAGACTAAGAAAAGCTTAAAAAAAATTCAGAACCATCGCCTACTATTGAAAAGCTATGATCGTTTTAATAAGATATTTACTGAAGGCAAGGAATCTTCAAAAAACATCCCCAACAAAAAGTTTCCAACTGAAATTATGTCTACAAGTACGTTTGATTGCCATTAGATTGTCCTGAAAATTTCAATGAAAACAGACATACCTTTTCAATAGTAGACCATGCGTCTGAATCCTTTTAATTTTTTCTTTATCTCACTGAGACCTACTCGTAGCCATAATACGAAGTCGAACATCCTTCGACACTTAGATATGTTTTCTTGAAAGTAGAATTGTTAGAGTATTATTAGGCTTTAGTAGACATGATTGTTATATAATTAAAAACTTTCAAGTATGAGACGAACCATTCAATTCTAATAATTAGTAAGTTTTGAATAGTAGTATTTGCGCTTTCAAACAAGATATCACTGTCCTCGATGCAATGTTCTGTTCAAGCGTGACGGTTCTAAAAAAAAGGAAGAAAATAAAAAATGACTACTAATTATCGCTAAAATTATTTCTGAAACGTAGAGATGCTATAACGCTTGAGCGAAACATTGCACTAAGAACAGTGAGGTCTTGTTTGCAAGAGCCAATGTTGTATATTCAAAACATGCTAATTCTTTAAATTGAATGCTTCGTTTCATAGGTGAAATTTATAAATTTAATAATAGCTCTGGCTACTATAAACTAAAAATACTCTGAGAATGCTACTTAGATCATTCATTTTTTAAATAATAGTTTTGTTCAGTTTTTTATGTTATTTGGCATGGTCTATTACAAGTTGAAAATTAAAGTGAAACTTTTTCATAAATTTAATGATTAAAAAAAAATAGTATAATAATATTTTAATATGAAAATTATTGATTTTTGAAAAAATACATTTTTACTAAAATGTATCCTTTGAAATTCTGCACTGCATGATATATAAAAAGTTTTAGGTTATTGTTAAATAACGAAAAATTTAATAAAATGTTAAAAATGCACGAAATTATTTTTTGCTGGAGAAAATTTCTTTGTAGTATAAGAATTAAAAACAACTTTGTTGAAAAAAAATCTACACATCTCAGTATTGTTGACTTCATTGAGAGATTTCAAAATTACTAATTGAATATTTTCAATGAATTATATACTTTACGATGAATCTAAAAAATAAAAAGTACGGTAAATTTTTTTCCCTACTATGCGGTTAAATCAAAGAAAACAAAATGTATTGAGTTATATTTTCATTTTATTTTCCCTGAACTGCTGGATGACTTATCAAAAAGAAGAAAGTCATTCTACTTTGGTAAAAACTGTTATAAACGTCTGATAAAACGTCGGATTGATTTACCAACATATGATATACTGATCATAATAAATTCTGTTTTCTTAACTAGTTTCATTTTCCTCTTCTTAATTAATATTGACATATCTTTATTAGTTTTTTTCAAAAGATCTGTTTAATATATTTCTAAATTCTCTTTCGGTGAAATCTACGGGGTACCTATTTTGTGTGCCTATCAAAGCTGCCACCTCTTCTGCTTTGAGCAGAAAAATTCTGCTTTTTGAAGATTTTTCCGCTCTTTCTAATACTGTGCTATTTATATATTTAATCAGCATTTTTTATCTCAAAGGTCTTTTTCATAATTATAAGAAAAATCCTTATCAATAGTTACTAATGTTTTGGTTCTATCTTAATTTTTTCAATTTTACAAAGTCATCTTTACTTTTTACTGACTATAAACAACTTCCAATGTAAATTTTTGGTTTTTAATCCATCTTTTACGAATGTTTGTCGCTCTATCGCATGTTGTATTAGTCATCTAATTCATACAAATCAAGATATACATTTTTTGTTTCTTAGCTTGATGAACATACTATACTGGACATCATTTTTCGGACGAATTTGTTTTGCGTATAACTATCTTATAAAGTTAGCTTTCGAGGTGCGACTTGTGCTAAATTAATCGATAACACCTGTATTACATCTACAGAAAATTTCAACCCACAAATATTGTGTCATGGTGAAACTGGACATATAACAATGAGCGGTAGTCATTTTCTGTTGGACAGTTTTTTCGGACGAACTTTTCAATTAAGTTTTTTTCCACAATTGTTCAAAACAACTGAAATCATATAGATAGAAGGAGCAAAACACGAGTTACATTGCGATAACCAAAATTTTCTAAAAGTAAAATTATTATTAAAAGCTACTAATTCACAGAGCGCAGGGCAAGTCAAGCCTGACTTAACTTAACTTGGTCGAAACAAATTTGGGGTGTCACTTGACTTGACTTGTAACTTGAGAAACCTCTGACTTGCTCAGCTCTGTTTCTTATAGGCATTATTTTTTTTACCATGAAATATAATTCTGAGACTATAAAAATGTACCCTCACCCGCTGTATGCCGGCAAATGTAATGTTCTGCCTAACTGCTAGTTCGACTTGACTTAATTTGAAGTAAAAATGATTCGAGAAATGACTTGACTTGACGTGACTTGAGAAACATCTGACTTGTCCAGCTCTGTTTCTTATAGGCATTATTTTTTTACCATGAAATATAATTCTGAGACTATAAAAATGTACCCTCATCCGCTATATGCCGGCAAATGTAATGTTCTGCCTAACTGCTAGTTCAACTTGACTTAATTTGAAGTAAAAATGGTTCGAGAAATGACTTGACTTGACGTGACTTGAGAAACATCTGACTTGCCCAGTTCTGCTAAATCTGACGGAAAATATACATTAAAAAGAAGTTCAATAATCCTATTTATTTGTTATAATAAGTTATGTTTCTCGATCTTGTATCATCATATTTTTTTTTAAATTGTTTTTCTTGATTCTGTATAATAAGGATCAAAATTTGATGTGAAAATTCTTAATTAGTAAACTGGAACAAGAATTAAAAATAGCTTTATATCACAAGCATACTTTCTGCCTTTCGATGATAAAATTACTGTCATTTTCTGTTTTTCTGACTTCAAACGGTGGCAGCACTGGTGCCTATTTTCTGAATAAATTGAAATTCTTGATGCATTAAAACATAAGTTGAGCATAATCTGATAACCCTGTAGAAGGTATTGCTATTAGCAGAAACATTATAAATTCGCGGAACTCAAGAAGTAAATTTAGTCAATACACCCAAAAAAGTATTTGTTTTTTCGCGAAACTAATTCGTATTAAATAGCCCTATCATCATATGAAATGGCGACATATAAAAATGATAGCTTCGTCCCATGCAAGTAGATAAACGCCTTTACACTGTTCTAACGCATTGAAATGGCAAACTCTGCTTTTCAAACAATGCATTTCAACATTGAAATTATGAACTTTAGATATTTTTTAATTTTAGATGGTCGATTACAAGTTTGAATATTGAAAGAAGAACATAGAATTGTAAAGAGGAGGAAATTTCCAATGAGGTCCAGTTCGAAAATCAAGATTTTGAATTATATATATATATATCGGTCTAGTGAGTTTTATTACTGATCCATGACATGTTTTCGTACAATACATTAGTACATCGATATAGTCAATTTTTGATTACCATTGTGTGTGCTGTTGACTGAAAAGTGACAGGGTGAATAACGAGAATCGGTTCATTATGGTTCTCGAAACAAATAATTGCTTCTAAAAACCTACAGCTAGTGTGTTGTTTTCACTGTGTATAAGGTAACAATTATATATTACATGAAGAATAGCGTTGCCGATTGAAAAATATGGTGCTGAATAGCGTGATGACCGAGGACCAACATAGTTGACGATGAAGTCGTAGATATCAGGTGCGAGTGAATATTAGTAGAAGCTTTTTGTTGAGTCAAATTAGTTTATGATGCTGGTGTGATATATTTTTCGGAGACGCACATCACGAATTAACATGAATTTGATGATCAAAAAAAAGTTTCATTTCAGGTGGCAACGATGGATTATATGTTGGTAGCTAAGTCTATTGTTATAGAACGTAGCTTCTCAAAAGAGATACTTTTGAAAAAATGCTAATAGTTACTTAATGATTCTACAAGTGCTTGAAGTTTTGTATTGACTATTCACACACCCCACGTTTATTTTAAGTTGCTGTATCTATTTAGAGTTTGCGTACCGATTAAAAGACTCCGTAGGCATTTTAACATGACAAAGCTATTAAAAATCTCGTGGCTGATTACAAAAACTAATAACTTTTTATAAACTAAGAGCCATTTAGATAATATAAAATATTTCTTTCATTATTTTATAGCTATTCTACTCTTTCAAATGCCATGGGAATAGTTTCAGAAATATTGCAAAAAATTTATAGTCAACATTATTTGAACAGTTAATAGTGTTTTTTTAGCTGCTTGCACACTTTTCTATATGTGACTCATAACTTGACATTGTTCTCTCATTCCTTTCTCGCTACTATGTATAAAGAAAATACCTCTAATAATCTCATAAAAAATCTAAATCTGCAAGGCTTATTATATTATGAAGAAGAATACATTAAATATTTTCGCAAACCAATGATGCACTTTAAGTCGTCAATATCAGAATTGTTTTTTACCAAACAAGTAAAAATTAAAATTCCAAATATTTGAATTATTTGTTATAAACCAAACACGGATTCTAATTATGAATATTTGAATTTATATTTCACAAAACGTTTCACTGATTTAGATCAATTGAAAAACATTTTCTACAAATGAAATGCATGTTGAAATTATCATTACCTATACTTTTTCATAACCGAAATAGACATTGAAATCATTAATAAATTGACTTCTTTTTATTTTTTTAAGGAGATTTTGCTCTAACGAAACCATTAAAAAGTGATTCAACTTAGGAATATTTGAATTTTTTTCAACCGCCCTCCGCCGACCATGCTCAAATTACACAATAAAAAACACAGATATCATGAATTTTGTAATATTTTTAGAAATTCAATAGAGATTTAAATTTTGAATGTTTCGATTTTTCATCCCGAAGCAAATAGAGATTGAAATTACGAATATTTGAATTCTTTTTTTTTCATAACAGTATACCCCTGATTTGGAATTCTTTTGATTAATTTTACTAATAAACTAATATCAAAACAATACACAAAATTAATACATTTTGATTAATATATTGCTTATACTATAGCTTTATTCGCGCGAATAACTACACCATTCTTGAGACACGTACCCAATTTTTCAAAACTGTTGAATGATAAAAACACACATTAAACTTTACATATCTCTCAGATGTCGGAATAGTCACATAAAATACTCCAAGTAGCAGTCAAATGATTCAATAGCTGTAAGATGATTAAGTAGCTATAGGAATTCATTAAATATTTGTAGAATCATCAAGTAGCTGTAGGATAATTAAGTAAGTATAGGAAAGCATTAAATAGCTGTCGAATCATTAAGTAGCTATAGGAATTCATTAAATAGCTGTAAAATCATTAAGTAGCTGTAGGATAATTTAGTAGCTATAGGAAAGTATTTTTAAAGTACTTGTAGAATCATTAAGTAGACGTAGGATAATAAGTATCTGTGCTTAACAAAATACGGCAGAGTATTATTGAAAATTATCTCTTTTGAGAATAAGCCGTAATAGAACTATGCTGTTCGATAACTTCATTGTTGGATCGTTTAAATAATGTACTGTTCGAGTGATTTTGGCTACATGAAAAGATGTAAAACATGAGTAAATGGATTACAAACTTCCTTATTTTATGGAATGATTTTATTGATTCGAATCTATCGAGTAATAGCTAGCATCACATATCATACCATCTATGCATCCAATAATGACATGGAATTAAAGAAAAAATGTCACATCAGAAGTTTTCTCATTTTGGCGATATAAAGATTTTAGGTAATTGGTGATATAAACTGTGATAGTTTTAAGGGAATACTTCTTATTTCATAGAAGACTTTATGTTGTTACTATTGTTGAATATTACAGATATTGCTATTCTAACAGACTAATGAATCAAATAAGATTTTTAGGTTGTTTGATGTTGAGCAATTATTTTACAAGAAGTCAGAATAGAACGAGATGAACATAAAATATAATTGACGATCATAAATAATCATGAGACTTTTATCTTACGTAATAAGTGAGAAAGTATCACTATTAATGATATTTCATTCCACTTGAGACTCTTACGTTTTTGTGAGAAAGAAAATCTAATATAAAAATTTTCAATTGTAGTTACTTATCACTTCAAGTTAGTATCTATTCGTCATTTTCTTCTATTTCACATCTACTTCACAAACATGTTAAAACTACTCACCGATTGTAGATTCAAATTCAAACGTTGAATAGCTTTGAGCTGGGTGTGGGTGTGAGGGTGTGGATGTGGTTGTGAGTAGGATTGGTGGTGGGATTAAAGAGAAGATCTGTCTTCAAACTCGCACCCACGCCCTTCTTTTACGTAATATTGCAAGAGCAATTACATTTCACTCTTGTGTGGTTACCTTTGAACCTGCAAACACCATTGTGTTGATTATATTTTCACGATTAAACCAAACAGAGCGCTAAAATTCATTGATAACAAATGTTATGATCTATACCGATCGAGATGTAGACTTGACAACAGTACCATCGGAATCTGTAAGTAATCCAATAAATGAAGAATATTCAGATTTAACTAGTTTATGGGAAAATGGTGTGTCTTCAATATCTTCTATGACGCTTTCATCTTTATTTGATGTGATCAAATGATTTCTTTCAATTATGGATCTTATTTGAGATCCAAAGGGTGGGTGTGGGTGTGGGTGTGGGTGTGTGGGTGTGTGGGTGTGGGTGTGGGTGTGTGGGTGTGAGTGTGGGTGTGTGGGTGTGTGGGTGTGGGTGTGGGTGTGTGGTGGGTGTGGGTGTGGATGTGTGGTGGGTGTGAGTGTGGGTGTGGGTGTGGGTCGGGTGCGGGTGTGAGTGGGGTGTGGATGTGGGTGTGGGTGGGGCTGGTTATGAAGGGAATGCGCACACCCACACCCCCGCCCACACACCCACACCCACACCCGCACACCCACACCCGCACCCCCAC
>CAJNSZ010000083.1:0-16495 GCA_905329745.1 Rotaria sp. Silwood2 | reverse complement strand
TCACAGACCGTGACAGACAGGCTTTGGACCCATCACAGACCGTGACAGAGAAACTGTAGTTCTAAAGCATCAGATAAACGGTTCGCTACAAATGTATTGCAAAGAAATGGAACAAAACGATTTCCATTTAATTAGTAACAACAGATCCATCGTGTTTCACATTTTTAATCCCGCAAGGATTGTGCTAACAGCTTTTTATATGCGGTTTGGAGTACCATGATGAATTTGATACCATCGATGCCTCATAATAGTCTTTGTTGAAAATTTCTTAACTAACGCTTTTTAAACATTGTTGCGATCATTAGATAGCATTAACAGATCGTATAGAATGCATCTGACAAATAAGTAGTGCCCACGTTATCATAAAGAAAATGACATTGTTTCTTTACATGTTGTCATCTACTAATGACAAGTAAAATGTTTTCTCTTTTTACGGACTAAGATTTCTCTTTTGCCTCTACCTAATACTGCGATGTCTAATCTGTCTTTCAACGCCTGTCGTTACATCACATCATCACAGTGTCCGTTTCATAAAATCCGCCAAATTTTGGGTACTGAATCGACGAGTATAACTAAGCAATAACTGAGTCATCAGTTTGACACATATCGATGAATACAAAAAGATCATTCAAAAGTAAATCGAGCTTGCTATCGAAGATTGTTATGATGTCTTCTAACGTTTGACGTAGACAAATAAATATAATGTGCTTCTTATTGAAGAAATATTATTATTATCCGAAAAAAAAATAAAAGGCGAGTGGCCATTTTTTGAATAATTTTTGATAGGAACAAGATAGAAAGCTGGGGTTTTCACCATTTGAAAGAGCGATGTCCGGGCCATCGATCGGTATAGAACACATTAGACGAAAGATGCTTTTTTATAGGTATCTTTGAATGAACACTTTTTCCTTTGAATATTTTCATCAATTTTCACAATAATTTCAACTCAAATTATGTCAAAATGTAGCTCAAATCACCCGTTTTTTGCTATAAAATTAACATTTGTTTTCTTTAAATCCGCTTAGAATAAGAGGTTGAGAGATAATGAAATGTGATAATTTTATAGCGGAAAACGGGTAATCTGAGCTATATTTTGACATAATTTGAGTTGAAATTATTGTGAAAATTGATGAAAATACTCAAAGGAAAAATTGTTCATTCAAAGATACCTATAAAAAGCATCTTTCGTCTTAATGTGCTCTATACCGATCGATGGCCCGGACATCGCTCTTTCAAATGGTGAAAACTGCAGCTCTTTATCTTGTTCCTATCAAAAGTAATTCAAAAAATGGCCACTCGCCTTTTATTTTTTTCGAACAATAGTTCTCAGAACTTTTTGGTCCCCTATATATATATGATTTATTTGTCATTGTGTCGACAGACGTTTCTCTCTCTCTTCAATTATGCATTCAAAATAGCGTAAAATTCTGTTAAAAAAAGTATATTCAATTGTTCTGAAGCTCTCAAATAATTGAACTTTCATTATATTTGTCATAAGTTATAAACATAATATTAAATAGACTTGTTATTGGTAGCTATACTCACACGAAGAGAGTATTTTGCAACACCGCGAAATGAAAGGAGCGATAACTGATGTTTTTAACAACTGATAATCATTTGCCAAACTCGATTTCTAATAGAAATTCTGAACATTCTTCTACGATTTATTAGCAAAATATGGATACCATTTGAAATTCATCAATACGAAACAGAATCATTCATGATTAAAATTTCTGAATTAATAATTATTTTGATCGATTACAAGTTTCCATTATATGCATGAAGTCAATCATATTCGTTTGATTTTTATCAAAATGAGTCTGGCTTTTTTGCTTTTTGATTTAAGTATTGATCTTACAGGAAACATTTCTCTCTGGAACAAACAATGATAGAAATCCATCATCTAGAATAATTGTCCATAGCGAAGAAAATAGTGAAAAAAAATGATAATAAAAGAAAACTGTGTCTGAATGAGTCCCTCACAAAAAAAATTTAATGAAGATATAGATCAAATTTATTTATAATATTCTACGTTATAACGACTGACACGTAGAAATATAAGAATAGTCAATTGATTCAATGTTATAGCTCATATCAGTATTGTAACAACCTGAGAATCAATTCATTACAATATATTAGCAAAGAGGACAGTACTATTGGGTTAACGGAATAAAAATCAAATGATTAAGTACCCAGTCAGGACTGCGTACCCAGTTCATCAGTCAGGACTGGAACTGGTGCATACCTAATCGAAATCAAAGAAATAAGTGATCAATCATGTGTCAAGATGGATGGTGCGAAAATGAAAAATGTCAAAATAGGTGTGAAATTGCCACGAGAGTATTAAGTTCGTTTGTTTTTGTATTAATCGAAGTGTCGGGTCTGATCGGATAAAGTAAAAAAGTTGTACGTTTGTTTTTTTTCTCATGTCTTAATGTAATAATTTTGTAAGACGATGTGTGTTCGAAAGTTCTTGGAAACTATATATCTGCTATGAAATACTGTTCTTCTTGTGTCTCGAAAACTGTCAATCTTTGCTAATTTAAGTTATGAAGAGTAATATTTCTGTATTTCTTGCTTGCGTTGAATCCGTGTAAAATGTCATTTATCAAATGCGAGAGTTATGCGTTCTAACGTGTGAAGATAATCTCTTCGGAACATTTCGTGTGCTATATGCTAATTTTTTTGTCACGATGTTGCCTGAATTTCTTAATGATATATGAATCGTCAAATGATGTCGTATACATGTGTGAAACGATGTAACTGAAATGGGTATCAAAAATCTTATTGTCGATTGTCATTCGTATCCTGTTTTTCGTTGCCTGATAAATTGTACATGATAACTGGTTTGACGTATTCTGTTCGTTTTTTTTTGTTTCTTTCTCCACTATTTCTCCTTGTTTCATTTCTGTTTGTTTCTATTGTACACACGTTCAGGAGCGCGTCTAATCTGAGTGGGAGGGTGTGCCGATATTGATATCATGCCTCACTGATCTTCGTTTTCTCTCTTCTCTTTGTCCTCTCTCCTATCCGTGTCTTCTCATTTGCGAACATAAAATCAAAATTCAAAATCTGTTAAATTCAATTTCAGTTGTTTTTTTGAAATTTAATTTATTCAAATTGAAAATAATCTTATGTCTCAAATTTTCGGTTTTAGAATTTCAAAAAAATTACTGGCAACAATTTTAATACGACTTAAATTTTTATTTATATTTTTAAACTTGCTGAAATTTATAGAGTTTGCTAAAGATTGAGTTTCACTATTTCAATTTAATGAGCTGTAATTTGTAGAGTGTGCTAAAATATAGTAGTGCTTTTTTTAATTTTTACTTGACTGCAATGTATAGAGTTTGCCAGACATAATTGTTGCTATGAATGCCATCAGCTGTTTTTGATTTTGAACAGACCATATAATTATGATTATAAAATGGAATCAAACATTGAATGGAGACAACTGATTGGGGTGCAAAAGAATTTATACATAAAAATCAAAAATATAAAAATGATGTTCTGAAAAAGATGGCTTACAAAAATATATATGTTGATGAGCGTCTTCTCTTGACGACCACAGCTCGATCCGTCCACACCACATTCGGAACAAATATCGATTATCACAACAAATTATGATACAATCTTCTTAAAAACTTGCTGTCTTTAAATAAAATCGTTCTTAATTCAGCCCATATCGACGATCTTTGCTCGTGTATTATGAGTGTGAGTTTATCAATAACAAAAGAAAAACAAACCAGCTAGTACATTCTATTTTTGACTTCCATTAAAATTCTTTGCAGCTAGATCCAAACGAAAATCTCAATTCAACCAAAACCTAATGTCCTCTGCAAATTGCAACACGCTTAGCAAAAAAAAACTTTTTATTAAGATCTTTTAAAGCAAATTGCTTTCAATATTCGTTCGCAGTAGTGAAATTTTTAAAAGTTAAATATAATTTTTAATCGTTTTACGAAAAATTAATAAAATTATCAAATTTAAATCAAACGAAATTTTAAAAATGTTTAATTTACTTAAAATTTATTTTCTTTATGTTCGCAAATGAGAAGTAGCCCTCTTGAGAATCAAAATCATCTATTTTTGTAAGAACTTACAAGATATCAAAAGGATCATGAAATCTATTTTGGGGTAAAATCACAGATTACAATTTCTTAATTCAGTTTTCCTCGTTATATTCTGCAATAAGCTGAAATTTCAATAAAATGATCATAACTCAAGATGAAAGTGCTAATGAAATATACTCGTTTAGGACTTTCATCTGCATGATCAATCCTAAAAATCAAAAAAATAAGAGCTCGAATAAATGTTTTGATTTAGAAGAGTTTCCTTGTTAGGGAGAAATTTAATCGAATTTGTTTTTTCTCATAAAACTTTTTCAATTATTTGTTTTCTTTGATTTAAAATGAATATGCTCAAATTTGATTGTAACCTTGAAGCATACGTTTAAAATTGTTTATGTCCTTTCTCTTGAGAAGAAATATGATCTTATTTTATATTTCATAAAAGAAAGAAATGTGACACTGACTGTATCAGTGTTAGATCAACTTTTATTGATTGCAATGGATTTCAATCGATCCGTAATCGATTTTTAAAAAGACACTGGAAGATGAGTATTTTCGAAATTAAATAGGAAATAAAGTCAGATGCATTGCAATAATTTAAAGTCTTGAAGAAAGTTAATGCATTAGAACGTATTAACTTCAATGCATTTTATTTGAGTCATTGCAATGTATAAAACTTTTAATGCATTGAAATACAACTTATATCATGCATTATAATGTGTGGTATTTTCAATAAATTATAATACGTGAAATAGATGTCATTATCATATCAGTACATTCATTATCTTCCTATGGCAAAATAATGCATTAGTAAGAACAACGAATAGCTGCGCTGATGCATATTGAAAAGTAGCGACAATGAGGAAAATTTGAAAGCAGGTCTTCAAGCGAAGGCTAATATCCAATTGAGTTCCCACATTATTAGATGCAAAGCACAGAAATGAATAAAGAAATATTTGCTCTATTTTGGAGTATGTAATGAACACAGATGAATTCAATGAAATCGAGATATTAAAGTTCTCTTTAAAAAATTATGAAAATGATAATACAATTTTTGGTCTTCCATTCTCTATTGGAAAACCTAGAAATTTGTCTTTAGCTCTGAGCACATCTATGAATACTGATTTCGGAACGATTGGTAGAAACTATTATCATGCTATTTTCTGAGCGTTTATCTTGGCGAAATTAGACTCAGCAAGTTGAATATGTTAAAGCAGATCATACTTGTTCGAAAACTTTCTTCGACGTGTATGAACACCAAATGACGATTATTGTCTATAATGCAATTGTATCTTGCTACAGAGTTAGAGCTGATAGGGTTTTTGTCTTATCAAATACCAGTACTACTAGAAACGATCGGATACTACCGGAGTTGCTGGTATACTGGCATGAATTATTCTTTATTTTTCGGATCCTAAAATTGTCAGATCGACTACTCCATTAGACATATCTGCATCCTAAACACTACACTAATGATATAGAAGTCAATTTTAGTATTGTTCACGATTAATTTCTATAAATCTTTTCTTTCTAAGTATCTATTTGTGAACAGAAGACTTCATAGACCTGCAAACTCTATATCAGCTTTCGATATTTACTCTTATGTCTGTTCATAATGAAAGTAAATCTATGATAAACTAGTGCTAAACAATTATTCAATTTCGTTTTGATAATATAACTTGATATGAAAGTAAGTTAATAAAATATGATGCGTATATTATAGTGAATTTTGACTGAATATAATGATTCAGTGCATTTTTCCTCATTGGAATAGCCTTTGACATCAATAAAAAAAGTTTCATTTGCAAAACAAAAATATTTTCATACTCATTCTTTTGGAAAAATATGCAAGAATTCAAAACTGAAATCATACTAATCGGTAAAGAAAAAAGTTGCATCCACTGGCCAGTAAAGAATCCTCTAGCGGACTAACTATTATCAGTTACAACTCTAACTTGCCATTTGAAACATATATGAACGTAAATTCATAGAAAATATTTCCATTCGAAGTAACTCCGGATTTGTTTAGCATCCTATCCGTTTCTAGATATCTTTGAAAGTACAATCATCTTACTTGCAGCACAATCAATCGTGTATGGCGTTTAAGACATGTATAAACACGATCAGTACACAAACGCACATGAAGTTACAAACGTATGAGTTCGTTGCAAACTTCGTGAATCTAAACGTGTTCGACGTACAAACTCGTCTGTAGTTCGAAAGCTGGTAAACTGGTTTATTTTTTCAACGCATTATAACTCGTTTATAAGGTAAGATTGTATACATTCTGTCGAATTTGCAAACTAATTTGAGCGCATTTTCATCATCTTTTGTATTATACATGACAGCGCGCGTTCGGTTGAAACAAAAAAGATGCATCCATGCGCAAGTGATATGTTTTTAATGTTTCAAGTGACAAGTTATTCTACATGCATGCATTAGTCCTTCACGCAGTGAAGAGCTTGAATGGCGTCAAGATAAATGATATTTTTCTTGATTGGTATAAGCGTGTTATGTTTTAGCGAACCGTTGCACATCTAAAGTGAGAATGACAGGTCTTATGATTGAATGACATCATCAGAATCTCATGACAAAGCCCAACATGGTTAAAAAAAAAGAATATGCCTTGAAGGAATCGTCTACATGTACGTCAAACATGATTCGATGGAAAGCAGATTCATATTAGCACTTTCTAATGCGCTCGGGTTGAGTGAAAACAAAGATATAGTTGAATAGTGCCTTGTAACTTAAATTTTATCTTGTTCTCTCTTAGAAAAAAACAATGTGTATTATGAGTATAGACTCATCTCATTAAATAGTTGATACTACGTAAAGCGGTTGTCTAATAACCTTACAAATACATATTAGTTTTATTTTTGATATTGTATTTTTTTTCAATCTAGCATTGTAATCATACTCTATGTCAATGGATAATACAACAATCTATGACAACAATGGCGTTCACGCTGTTGATCCATCTCTTTCGAAAATAATCAAATTTTGGTTGATTGTCTTTTCTGAAGCAGTATCTATTCCTTGTTATTTGTTTGTGATCTACAAATACCTGGCTCATAAAGACATGCGAGAAGGCCTTCATAATCATGCTCTTATTGGCAAACTTATTATCAACTTCGTCATCTTGACCATTGATTTATCTATGCATTTGAGCTTTCTTCGCTTGGGTAGCGTTTTTCCTTCTACTCCAGGTGGTTGTCTTCTCTGGTAGCTGGTCGACTATGGTTTTTGGTTCGGAGATGTTTTTCTAACATGTTGGATGTCAATCGAACGATACATTCTTATTTTCTACACGAATCTGGTCAATACACCATTCAGACGCCTGTTTATTCACTACATTCCATTGATTTTTTTCACTTTCTATTGTCCTATTATTTATGTTTATTTGATATTTTTCTATCCAATACCGCATGATTATGACTATTCCCTTCTTCTATGCGGTGGTCCTTATTACTACAACGGTATACCAGCCTGGTTAATATGGTATGAATCCCTCGTTCATTATGTCATTCCCATCTTTCTCATTGTCATACTTAGCGGTGCCATGGTCATCCGTGTTTTAGTGCAGAAGTTTCGCTTACGTCAAACCGGTCGGTGGAGGAAATACAGGAAGATGCTCATTCAATTTATGTGCATATCAGTGATATACATCTTTGATCTACCTTACATTATTGTCACCATTGTACGTTGGCCAGGGTTACCCGATTTCGGAGAAGATGTACAGGGACCCTACTTTTACTATGTCAACTACCTTCCGACAATTCTACTCTCGTTTACACTTCTCGGCACCATTCCAAACTTGAAAGAAACCCTTGTTGCTTGGATTCACTGCAAAAAACCACAAAGAACAGCTTCGGTCGCTCCTTACATGACCTATCGCTTCTAAGAGCGCCACATGGAAATTAATAAATATCCTAAAATCGATGTAAACCGTGATTAAATAAATGTCTCTATGTTGTTCTGCTTTCAATAAAATTAGCTCCTACTGTTGTTAACGAACTTATATGGACCGTCAGATATTGTTCATTTCATGATCTTATATGAAGAGAATATTACATCATGATGTCAATCAGTTTGTACAAAAGTTATCTCCGATTTAAAATTCTGAAGAAAATGGTTTTACACGATTTTTTTCGAATTATTTTTAGTAGATTCGTCACCTATAACAAAGCCAAAAAAAGACCAAAATCATATTCAGATTCTTTTTTGAACAGATACATCGGTTCACACAAAACTTTACTTTAGTCGCAAAAAAAATCGATTCTCAAATATATTCTAATTGGTCACCGATCACAAAATAATAAAGTGCTGACTTACACAATATAGTGGCATAGTTTATTCGATTGAGTTTCACTTGCTCTGCAACGCTGATGATACGAAACCTTCAATGTTCTTGATACAGCTAGAATATTGAGTGATCATTGGTAAATAGTATTTTCGGCAATATTGTTTAAGAGAGGGTCTACAACAGAATCATCAGGAGAAAAGTTTTTAGTTTTCGAATAAGATATCTCAAATGATAGGTTTTGTGAAATCATAGTCAAATCCAAAACATTAGGCCACTTGATTTTACCTGTGAAAAATGGCAGTTGAAACGAAGTATAAAGACTCTGTGTTGTCATTCTTAATAATTGTATAAAATGGGAATGCTCAGTATTTTGACATTTTTTCAAGAATTCTGTTGGACTGTTTAAGCGTAGGACCGTCTCATTGGATAAAGAACAGTGTAGGATGCGTCTAAGTGAACTAAAGATCTCACTTACATCCTTAAAGCCATCCAACATCCACACCGTCGCTAGATAGTACCAATTCTCCCAAGGCTGTCTTGACAGAGGATTCACATCAATTGCGAAATCGTCGCTTCAATGGAAACAAAGTAATCGATTGAAAGGATCCTCTTCAGATTCTTATTATCACATATAAATGAAGTTATTTTTACTTAAGAAGGATCATGTCTTGAAATATGGTACTATTCAGACATCCCTTTCTCGATTTGACATGTGCACCTAAATTATCGATGTAGAAAACTTCTGAGTTCAAATTCTTAGCACATTTGATTGCACTGATGGAAGCTATAAAAAAATAGATACTTCGAACGCTCACTCGTTCTGATCGATCTCTGGAATTAGTAGGCTTATCACAAAAATCCTGCGACAAAATCTTTCAAAGAAAAAAGAACTCTGTTGACACGTGTTTCTTTCATGAAATAGGCCTCCAAGATTAGAAATTCTCGTAAAGGAGAAAATTGTACTTAAGTAATGATCGCTCTGATCGACGAGGAAACTTCGACAATCGGCAGGCATCGAATCGCCTCTTGAGTGAAATCAATTTGACAAGCAATAGAAAAATACCTTGAGATTGATCAAGAGAATTAATTGATGATATATGTGCGTTGTTTAGAAATTGAACTGTTGAAAGACTCGTTGTTCAGTGAACGAGAAGAGATGATTTGTAGGTAATCTTTGTGGACTACAAATGTCCAATTATGTTTTTCACTAAATAGTTAAGCGTTTGCAATTGATTTTACTTGATATGATTGATTAGGCTATCCATTTGCAAGTCTGCACATAAATAAATCGAGACGAGAAGATGGGCTTAGCATTCTCGCTGTAGTCCAAATTAAACACTCTATGTTGATTTAAAATTTTATTGTATTTACATTTATATATTAGCTTCGTGTCTTTCTTGAATGCTTCGACGAAAGGAGCAGTTGAGCAACGTGTCGGTGATATGCTGAGCACCAATATCGATGTAGCGAGCGTTTACTGAGCGTTGATTTCCCAGTGAACGCCAATAAATATAGTCAATAATGCAGTGTTTTCACTGAAACTGCACACTCCTAATCGCAATTCATCAACGATTTTCGATACATGATATAAATCACGATTCACTGGCAATTTCATGACAAGAAGAATGGCTGAATACTTGAGTCAAGTATTTCATTTGATATTTTTTAAATTTCCAGATATTAATGCAGCTATAACTCAAAAAGAATGACTCGACAATTATTTTTACTTTTGGATAGTTTGTTACATCTTGAAGATTCGTACTAAATATGTGTTATTAGTGAATTTATTTCATCCAACACGAAACAAAAGAAGACAAGTCTTTGTTGGTTGTACACCCGAATCATGCCATTTTATTACAGAAGCTATTCAAAACTGTACAGATTGATGTTATATATTAGACATGTTTTTTTTTCTTGTCTTCAAGAATGATGAAGAAAGGGAAGTACTTTTAAATCACTTTGAATCAATAGAAATTAAAGTATTTTATAAGAGACACAACAAATTCGTCATGCTCAACGAAAAACTAGCAATACAGTAAGTAGTACTTATATTAAACTGATGAGCGATTTTGAATAAAAGTCATCCTCTTGAATGTGTTCAATACAATATCATTTCACAATTGGTCAAACTAATAAATCATGATAAAATCGTTGAGTTTTAGACGATTTTCCTCACATGGATATTCTTCCTATATATTCTTTCTTCCGACACGTCTCATTCTACAACATGAGAAGAGTTTTTGCCTTTGTCATCCAATTACAAAGATAAGTTTTATATTCAGTAAACCATTGAGCAATACGACAGATATAGTTAAAGCCCTGACCAAAACACTCACCGAATGCCACAAACAGGCAGAAAACAATCTATGCTAAAATCTTCAAGGATTGACTATCCGCTCTTATCATCGAAAAATTCATCAAAGACAAAGTTAGATCTATGATATCTCAACTCAATCTTATTTCGTATTTCTATCAGTTAATACCTATGAGAATAGTACTGCAGCTGGAAACAATTTTCGATGAAGTCTTGAAGTCAATGTCAAGGATTGACGTCATCGAAGAAACATATATTAATCGTGAAGCATAGGAGAAGAAAAATACTGCGAAAGCAGATCGCACTTGGATGAAATCGCCGATAAAGAACTGAGGAATGGTTAATAGTCTGATTCGAGCTATTGTATTGTCTTATATTCTGGTCGATACTGTTAAACTAGAGAAAAAAAGAGACATCGTGTTAATACTTGAGTCTTGCATCTGTGCTTGCTATTATGTCCTTACTTCAAACTAGACATGCATAAATAGCACCGTTCATTACTAATAAGATATGTTTTTTACTCTCTGTTCTATCAACTTCAAGAACCAGCACATCTATTTATTATGAATTATCTCAACAAATTATCAAAGAAATTGTGTACTACAAAATAAGAATGACTGGATAACCTTGCCATAAAAAGGAACTTTCGCTTTGTTTGGTCGACAATGACTAAACTTATTCTAAGATCAAGAAAGATCTTCTTGTTGATCAACATATTCTTAGATAAACACAGTTGATTCATCGACAGATTAATTCACTGATCTTTTGTCTTGTATTTAAGAAACAATCATATTTTCTATTGAATAAAAAATATTTCCGTTTTTCTATCGATGAATCCACAGTTGTATGAGACGAGATTGTTGTCGACGAATGGAACATTTTTCTGACACTGAATTTCGCAACCATTCAACTAACTCATCTTTTGAAAATAATAATGAATTATTATTCCAAATATCATCTTGACATCTACAATTTAATGCTCGAAGATTATCCATCGTACGGGCAAGATCAAGGATGATTGCTCGATTTTCAACACGAATTAGAAGAACTTCACCTTGACGTTCGAGTGATGAATCACCCAAGATAAAATATTGAGCAGTGTTCATATATCGATTCATTTTTGCACGATAATGTTTCAAATGAAGTCGACGAAGTGATGAATGAGTGATATTTAATTGCGTCAAGGATAAAAATGGCATCGCATCAACACATAAAAACTGCAGACGAGGTGCTCGATTGAGTAAATTTTTCAGTTGAAATTCGGATTGACTATTTTCTCTTGTTTCAATTACTTCTAGAGATGTTAAATGATCCAATGTAGGAACGATAGTCCAAAAATTATTATCGAAAGGAAGTCTCAATGTCAGCCTACAAATAAATACTAGGGTAGTATGTAGGATATAAATTTGATTTATCTATGCTTCCTTTATAAAACACGTTAGTCACTCGATCGTAAGAGTTATAGTCGTGAGCATTAAGACAAGTCGATTTCGACCATTTGTTCGAGTAAGCATAATAACTGTTTCCAAAGCAATAGGGCAAAGTGTAGACAATAAATACCTTTTGGGTATGTTTTGGCCAGTCGCATGGAACAAACCATTTATGATCTTGAAGCCAAAAAGATGTTTGGAAGGTTTTCAGTAAGTCGTCAAGTTTTTCTTCCATATTATTATGTTCAAATAATAAAGCTTTCATTAGAAACCGAAATATTTCTATATTAGGTGTATAATCAATCAAGAGTTGTTTCCATTGATTTTCGCTCAAATTAATTGTACTTGTCTCAAGCATCAAATGTTACAAATTTGGCATATTTTGCAAAATATTAGTCAAGGCAGAGAGTGAACCATCAAAGTTAAGTTTCAAACTAATGATTGATGGAACGGTATCTCTTGTATCTAATTCAACATCACTACTCTGCCCAAATTTAATACAAAGATGCTGAAGATAAGATGTCGAATTCAATAAATGAGCGAGTCCATAAGAAGAAAATATAACATTTTTTATTAATAAATATATAATGGATGTTGAAATCATTGGTAGTCTAGCAAAAGTAAGTTCACTTCCGAAAATCAAATCTAAGGTGCAATGTGTGAGTCGGGGGTAGACGCCAAATGTTATTAATTATCTGTTGGGAATTCGTATCATATGCAACGTGACATTCAATGATTTTCAAATGAGTAAGATATGATAGATAAAAACAATCCGATATAATATTCAGAATTATGTTTGAAGAATCAATTTTTTAAAGCAGAAGTGATCGTAGATGAGTAAATTCATCAATAGTAAGACCATAAGGAATGAGAAGTTCAGATAATTGTGGAGTTTCTTCACCATCTGATAAACAAAATGAGCTGACATGATCAATAATTAATGGCAAACATGGTTCACACATAAGATGAAAATTTGATTTCGAAACAGAACGAAAATCCAGATGATATGATCGAAAATAAAGGAATAGAAGTCTGTCGACACGCGTGTTGAGTACTTCAAAAGCGTGGATGAGTTGTATAGGATCGAAAACCTCGAATAGATCGAGGAAGAATTCATTGGGTAACTATTCCAACTCCATCTTTCTTTTTCTCTTCAAGAGAAAAACAAAAAGAAACCACACCGCGTGCTTTTTGGTTCAATGAAAAGGCAAATGTTCGTTTTTATTATAGCATGCTTTTTTAAGCTTGCGTTCGTTCTATGATGAATGTTGCAAGCATTGCTTATCGAGTGAATCATAGTATTCTCTTTCATGATGAAGATGATGATCGAACGAGAGAAAAAAACCTTGTTCGAAACTTTGACCTTTTTTTGCTTTTTATATTCATGTCGATGTGAGAATGAGACAATTTTTCCCACCTTGGAAAGTCCAATAGGTAGATTTGGTTTTTCCCTGACTACAAAACGATGTCTAATGAACTATTACAAAGAGAAAACGATAATTAACAAGTTTCAATTTGGTTATCGAAGTTTCGTTAGAAAAATCGACTTCAGAGCAAACATGATTCTATCGTCACCCATTGATAGGCACTCCAAATTTTGTCCGGTCAAGATTATGATAATGTGAGTTTGTTAACTTGAGAAAAATTGACAATCGAATGCTGGAAAACTTGATAAACTGAGTGAAGGTACACTGCAACACAATAAATAACGTTGTTTAATATATGACCAGCTGCATCAATCGTAAGACCTGTATGTTAAATTTTCATCCGTTTTCACAGTACTCTGCATTGCTCACAGATATCAGTCGATAAAGCTACATGCACAATCAAGTCTTTTCCTAAACGAATTAATATTTGGTGTGGGTCTATGCTATTGTCGTTAAGAATTTCATAATTACATGGACTAGGGTTGCCTGATGAAAAGTTAAAAATTGAACTTTTCCCATTCAAATTTACCATATTTGTACTTTCTGAAAAAATATCGAAAGTAATTACCTAACATTTAAATGCATAAGTTGACTTTTTTTGTTAGGAAAATCCTTTTTTTTATCAAACATCATTTATTCGTATAAACCTCATTCGTAGAAAGAAAAGTTACAACTGTATATCCACTATTAGAAATCATTGTTTTCAAGAGAGCGTGGAGTTAGCAAAGAGAAAGAGCAACACAAATTATAGCATCTATATATACACATAGTTGAAAATAGTCTTACAAAAGAAAAAAACTAAACCTCATTCATTAAAATATGTTTCTTGTTTTTCCAAATGCTTCGTTTGTTGTTGACCGACGCTTTCAGCAAATTTTCTTGAGACATGATAAATTTATAAAAATGAGCATGATGAATATTGACATTCTTTCTAATTTCCAACTCAAGAGCAATCTATTCGATATCAATCGATTACGATAATCCGCCAATAAATGATTCATGTGACTAAATATAACTTCAACATACGCATTGCTATATTGAATAGTTCGAACCAGTTTTCTATACATCATAAGCTACAATCGTTTTGCATTGAATACATATTACGTAGGAAATCACACTTTGCTTTTCATCTTAAATCCGATTACATGAGTTTCATCACCCCACAGTGGCCGCTGTTGGTTTATTACAAGATCTATAGTCACCGCTATCTAGCTTCTCATAAAATAAATACTATGTATCGAAAACCACAAAAAATTGACGGTTTACCGTAGTTTTACTAGTCCAGTTACCGGATCCATTTACGTAATAAATCACCGGTTAACCACAATTTACCAATAATTATTATCAATAAAGTATATGGCTTTAGTTTGATACCGAATTTAGACTAGTTGTAGTTTTTTCAGAAAGTTGTTTTATTTTCACATTCTTTTTTCTCATTTTGACGTGCTTCAAATAATGTCAGCACGCTGAATCGACTTAAAACATCAATGACAGCTTGAAAATATCTTCTAATCTAGATCTAGTTTAGAATTTCTTCAGGACTTTTAATTGGTCACAACTGGCGAATCAGTTCATCTGCAAACAGCTTCTGTTAGTCTGCTCAGCATGCAAGATGCATTGAAGATAAATATATTTTTGACTGACCAAGTTTTTATTGCGGTTACATTATCTAAGAATTGTATGAACAACGAACTCTAAAGCTACTGTTTTGTAACGACATCTATTTTCATGTTAGTTGTTATGTTTATTTCACTACTGAATGAGTACGAATATAATTTATATGCTGAACTAGGCTATCATATATTTTGAATCTATGAATAAAAAACAAGAAAATGGTACTCTTCGCAACTAACACAGGGTTTTTCTGTTGTGACGTGCAACTTACTATTCCTTGTGAACGATTAACCGCCGGTTTTTATTCATACTACTAAAACTAATCCGGTATTTGTAGGATGCGATTTTTATCGATTATAGACATAGCTAATACCTCGAAGTCTAAAATAGTATTTACCGGTATATAGACAAACAATAAAATAATGATGAACATAAATATTTGTCGCTTTTTTTATAGTGCATTCTATTACATGTATATCCGTACTCGTCAATTTGGTATCCTCAACCAGGTACAGGTACAAGTAACGGAAGCACGGATAACAGTTTTCTAGTCCTGATGTTTATTATGCTTTTTTTATTGTTTTTTTTGTCTAAGGAGTTTTTACGAATTTTTCAAGTTAAATTGGTCTTGATCAGCATTTTGAAAAGAGCAACTTCTCAAAAATCTATGACTCATCGCCTTAGAATAAATCAACTATACAAAAAAACCATATCAGCGATTTAATACTAGAAATACAGTAAAATTATATTTGTGTAAATAGACTTATTCAAAAAAGAATAATTTGGAAACTGGAAGTCGAAGGGAACTCAGATCCATCGAAATCAAACATTTCTGAACAGAGAGAGAGTCGAAAAATATGATTTTCACCTGAACCTTCTTTATAGATGATCCTTATGTATAAAAAAAAAAGTTGTATCATTCTATATTCAGATAAGAAACAAGCACGCGCATGTAGGTAGTGGAAATGACTCGTGTTTATTTAAGATTTGTTTCACGTCATATGAATGATGTCATATTGATGGTGTAATTACTGTCTTGGTTAGATAAATAAGCGCGATTATTTTATTTAAAACGTAACAGATATCTGCTGTGTCTAATAATAGAACCAAACGAGAACGAATGCATCTTTTAGGTGAGAATCAAGAGAAATCTTTGTTGAATTTTATTGAACAAATTTCATCGAAATAATTCTCGCTCTTTTGACGTTTAGAAATGAAAAATCTTTTTCGATCACGTCTTCCATTACAGTTGACATTATCTCAAATAACTAAATTATCGAATCAATTTAATTTATCATCAATAGAAATCGAACGATGGTATGAACGTTTTATTCTTT
>CAJNSZ010000082.1:402381-424861 GCA_905329745.1 Rotaria sp. Silwood2 | reverse complement strand
CTATACTACCTTGGCTATATTTGTTCATTAATATATATATAGATAAAAATGAGAACAATCGTCGATACTGATGGAACGACAGTGAGAGTAAGAAAAGAGTCACGATGGAAGACGCAGCTGATTTGTTTGGCAATGGTGATTCTGACAACTATTGTAATTATTCTTACGATTATCGCTATGTTTTCCCATCAACCAAGTGAAAATAGTATTGAAAAAACACATCAAAAAGATGCTACGTCGAAATACTCCAACCAATTCATTATTAGGAGCAAGATAAGTAAGTATTGTGACAATTTTTATCTAGTCGAGCCATAGATGCTTCTGAAGTTAGGAAGCAGGCATTAAACTTGCTAGGTTCTTACAGCACATGTCAACTAATTATATTAGTTACAATCAATGACAAGTTCTCAAGAAAGTTTATACTATGAGATTCTGTAACCACTCTTTAAAATATGAAAAAAAAACACGTAATATTCGAACTATGTTTGCGACTGTATTATTCCCCATCTAGCTGTAGAATTGAAACACACACTAGAAGCGTTAATTCCAATAGTTGTCGTACAATCTACAAGTATATAAAAATTGTTGTAAGCTTCATTTCAGAGTACCCCACAAATTATCTTCTATCTTGTAGCCCAAGAAAAAAATTGGCTTCTCCCAAACTACCTCTTGTACAAGTACATGCTTCTACTCTATTTGAATTCAAAAAGAGCAGAGGTAAACATATCTTCTTGCTTAAAAAAAACGACAGCATGCAAACACTTTTTAGCTATTGTGATCACATTTTCGAGCAACTCCCATAAACAGATAATATTAAACTTTTTTTCATAGTTTAGCACTTGGAAGTAGATCACAATGAAAAAAAAGAACATGTCAAATCTGACATTGGTAATTCCATAGAAGCTGAAGTTCATGTTCTTCAAAAATAATGTTTTTAAATTATGAATAGAAAAATATACACAACTAATGAAGTTATAAAAGTTTGAGACCTAATGTCAATGTAAAATTGACAACATTAAAAATTCTACAAAAAATCTAACAATCTAAATGAGAAAATTGAATTTACAATTGATCTATCGTTGAATTTCAATATAACAATATTCTTGAGATTATCTCAAGTATACTTCAGTTATTAACACAAAAATTGTAGCTAATCTTAGAAAAAATCAAATTTGACTTTGATAGATTAATATTGATAAACCAAAACAAAACTAGTACAGCATATTGCATTAAGAGCAAGTCCATACTATTTAAAATGTATTTAAAAAAAATAGACAAAAGTGTTTATCGACTAGTTACTGTTTTGTACTCCCTTAATATTGTCAATCAAAAAAACACATAGGAATTAAATACTGTTTCTGAATTACAGACATTTCAATTTGAGGAAAGAAAAATTTAGTTCTCAACGAGAGAAATTAGATTATTTGTGAAATTGTACATTTAGAATTCATTCAAAATATTTTTAAAAATTTTCTTTTTAATCTATAAATATAGCTACAAAGGGCCACGTTAGAAATATTTGAGAGTCGAAAAGTAGAAGATTTTCAGAAGATCAAAAAAATCGATGGTCACATTAAATCTCATAAACAAACAAGTTTAAACAAAAATGTCAACATTAGCTCTAGGGCTCAGAGACATTATTAGTTTATAATTTTTTTATTTCTTATCATGTTTTCCATATGATAATATACTCCTAAGAATGTCAAGAATACTCCAGATACACTTATGTGTAATTATCAAGATGAAACCGTACTTTATTCAGTATGTATTAATATCTGTCGTTTGATTTTTAAGTTAAGTTATAGTATTATTCAGTACAGAAAGCTTTAAAATTTTATGCATAGTCTATGATAATCTAGAGCAACAGACAAAACTATATTCAACATGTGCCTGGTTTGATCAGACGGTAACAGTTGCCGGTGGAAATGGAAATGGCTCTGCACTGGATCAACTTGCATATCCGCATGATATATTTATCGACAAGCAAAATGCTATTTATATTGCCGACTCTCTGAATCATCGCATTATTAAATGGGATAACGGTGCTAGTGTTGGTCACGTAGTGGCCGGTGGCAATGATAAAGGAAACAAAGCAAACCAGTTGAATTTTCCAACGGCAGTTTTTGTAGACAAGCAAGAGAACATATACGTGGCAGACTACTATAATGATCGCATTCAAAAATGGACTAAGAATAGTACATATGGGAAGACGATTATCAGACACTTTAGTCGTGGTAATCACGTAAATCAGTCTGTTGATTGTTTGGACCTTTATGTTGATGAGCAATATAATGTTTACCTATCGGATCTTGCAAATCATCGTGTTATGAAATGGTCACAGAGTGCACAAGTGGGGCAGATCATTATCAAATCATGTGCACCGACAGATATTTATGTACATGAATTGACAGGTGACATTTACGCAACATGCTGCAAAGAAAACATCATCAAACAGTTTGCAGCAAATGGTTCATTGATTCGACAGATCGGACAAAATTTCATCAAAGATCCGTCTGGCTTTACTATCATTGATGATCAACTATCAGGAAACACATATATTTTCGTCGCAGATTGGGAACACCATCGGATACTGCAAATACAAACGACCAACTTCAGTAATACGAGAACTATTAAATTCACAAGTGATCTGTCTAGATATCAACAAAACCAAATGTACAAGCCGAGAAAAATTCAACTTGATTCTGATGGTAATTTAATACTACTTGACTTCGACAACCATCGAGTTCAAAAATTAAGCATTAAGAGAAATGGTTGTCATATTATTACTCCATTCTATACTCTATCAAAACATGAAAATAACAATACTTACTACAGGAGGCTACACCGCATACTGAACCAGAAAAATATCCAAGACAGTGATATCTCTCAACAAAAAGGTTCTCTTATAAATGAAAATATTCTACCACTGCCTTCGTTTGGAGAACTGTCGCCATCTGATGATGATTTTATACAACAAATCTCTGACAACACTCTCATAAAACCGAATTCAGACAATGATGTGATGAATGTACTAAAAATTCCACTATTTCATGATATAAAAATGCCTTCATTAAGCCGTTCCTACAGTGCAAGAGGAAAAGGAGGAGGACGTGGTTAAGTTTCGAAAATAAGAACAAAACATACTTAATTTGACTTTTCCTATTTCAAAAATATTTCTCAACATATGTGTGTATTTTGTCGTAATCAACATCAACTATCTTATCTGACTCTAATGATTGTAAGAATACTTCGCTTTTTCATTTGACATGGGTCAAAGTTAGTCGTGAACAAGCTGTAAATCAAATTATTAGTTTATGTGAAAATGGAAGAATGTTGTGATTATTAAATTCTCTCACTCTTTTGTCACGAAGTTAATATCCTCGGTGCTATTGCACTTGAGAAAAAAGAAAGGAATGTTCACACAATCGAATGTGAGACTAATTTGAAAAATTGATTGATGTTCTATTTATCTTATAACTAATTACGGTACGGCTTATGAGAAAGTATCATAGTGTTAATGTGATAGAGAATAAACATGTTGATGAGAGAACAATCACAGCCATGTTAACAATGTGGGATGTTTGTCGATGCTGGTAAATTCTTTACAGAAGTCTATTTTATAGTATACAGAAATGTTGAATTATTTAGCCATTCATTTATATCATGAACACAAACTTTAAACTCAAGAAAAATAACAATACAGAATATTTTCAATTATAACGACTATAATCAGCTTTCAAATAAAACACGCTCAATGTGAGATTTCAGTTGAAAAGAGATAGATACTCAGGTATCGATATAGAATAGAATAGAAATGATACAATTTTTTGAAAATGCTGTTTACATGAAAAAGTGAGAATATTGAAGGCTAATACAAACTAATGAATAAATATGATTTTAGAAGCATCAATCATTCTATGGAATTAATGTTGTATGTAAATAAAAAACTTGTAACTTTGAACCATAAACACAAACCACAATAGATAGCATATTTTGAATCAATCATACGTGTTTCTCTCCAGAAAACTACGTTCGTCAGATACATGAATAGAAGAAAAGACTAATTACAGAATAGACCAAGAATGATAAAATTTTCGTAGAATACAATTAATACAAAATAAAATAACAGTTAACTTTAACTAGAACATAAGTCATAAATTGTTTTAATCATATTGTTCAAACAATCTCATCAAAATTTTCATTTATCATATATTAGAAATAGTAAAAATAAATGTAAAACTCGAATACAAAAAAAAAACAGATCATTGTGTTAAAATAATGCGCAATTGAGATTATTTCTTTCTATAAAAATACAAAATCTATTGTGATTTAAATGTTTCTTGAAGATCATCTAAACTAAGATTTTTAATCATTGTTGGTTCATTTTCAAAATTATATTTTGATGATAATGAATCAGGCCTTTTAATGACTGATGTTGATGTTAAATATCGAGCAATATCTTGTTCTTCTTCAGTAGTTGGTACACTAGTACGACGACGTAATTTTGTTTCACGACGTATATTATGAAGTGTGAAATCAGTTGTAGTATTACTATCAATGACTAATTTATCATTCGTAGTTGAAATAGGATGAGAAGTAGCAAATGCTGAACGACAACGTGCTGGAGATACTTCATATTGAGAAGCTGTAGCACATGTACTTAAACGATGTTTTTGATTATCAATATTTAATGGAACAGCAGATGTTATACGTATATCAAGTAATTTCTTTAGAGAAAATAAAAACAATTCTTATTATAAAATAAATGCGAAAACCTCGGATTTAAATCCGAGTGTTATGTGTACTTTAAAAAGTGAAAAGGTATATTCACTGTGTTTTTTATCACTAAATTGCAAGGAGAAAATACAGGCGTGCTAAGTTAGCATGGACCACACTGTATGCGACCCTATCCTGTGANGGGCACTCTACAATTTAAAAACCACGCCGACATGCTTAGCTAGTATCCTCATGTTGAAAACCTTGCCCGCGTAAAGGGTATTTTTGACCAATGAATTGACTATAACTCGTGAATGGCTCGCAGATTTCGGGAGATATTTTAACCATAATCTATTCTAGCCAAGACTAGCATTCTCTGAAATTTTGGTTGAAATCGGATGAAAAATAACAAAATTGGTTTCTGAGGGGGGGGGGGGCCTTAATGGAATAAAAGGATATGAATACAGAAGATCAAAGTAATGTCGTTTGAACAATATTATCAAAAGTTTTCAGTTATCGTATATTAAAAATAGTATAAATAAATGTAGCACTCAAATACAAAAAGAAAAAATTAAATAAAAATAATGCGAAATTGAGATAATTTCTTTCGATAAAAATACAACTTCTATGTAGAAAATTACTGTGACTTAAATGTTTCTTGAAGATCTTGTAAACTGAGATTTTTAATCATTGTTGGTTCATATTCAAAATTGTATTTCGATAATAATGAATCAGGTCTTCGTATGACTGATGTTGATGTTAAATATCGAACAATATCTTGTTCTTCTTCAGTTATTGGTAGACTAGCACGACGACGTAATTTTGTTTCACGACGTATATTATGAAGTGTAAAATCTGTTGTATTATTATTATCAATTTCTGATATATTATTAGTAGCTGAAACAGGACGAGAAGTAGCAAATGCTGAACGACAACGTGTTGGAGATAATTCATATTGAGATGCTGTAGCACATGTACTTAAACGACGTGTTTGATTATCAGTACTTAATGGAACAGCGGACGTTATACGAATATTGAGTAGTTTCTTTAGAAAAAAAACAATTTCTTATGATAAAAAAAGATAATTGTATATTAAAGTAAAATAATACTCGTTGAAGTTGTTTTCGTGTAAAGTTAACTTGTTCATCAATTTTCTGTTTTGTTAATGCTCGTTCATCAACTAGTTCAGCACATTTTTTCATATACATATTTCTAAAACATTAAAAAAAACAATCGTTCGATATAATCACTTATTAAATAGATTATACCGCAGATCGGCATTTTGTAATTGTAATTGATCAAGTCGACCAGCATAAAGTTTTTCAATTTCTTTTGTTTTTTCATCAAAACGTGTACGAAAATCATTTAATTGTCGAGTCTAGATAAAAACTCTCTAGAAATCTACATAAAACTTCAAACACTATCGGAGTCTATTCATTTTTTTTCCTCATGGTGCTAATTTAACACAATTGTTATATTTTCTTATTAAACTTAGAATCTCTTCGTCTGACTGAGAAGACCGTAGCAGTCATTTCAAGTGTCTTGGATTCACAATACTCTCGAACCAGATATGATTCATGATGGTGTAGAATAATTTAAAATCTGTCGCTAATTTACTGAAAGAAAAATTTCATAGTCGGAGTTTACAAAGGTTTGACTCTGCAGGTCTGTATTTTTTCTCATATAAAAACTATTTATACCGTTTCAGCATGTTGAATTTCCAGATCTTTTAATTGTAAAGCTAAATTAGTTGCACGTTCTTTCGTATCATCAAGTTCAAGTTTAGTTGATGTTAATTCTTTAGTTAATGTTTCAACACGTGTTCGATCAAAAGCTGAATCAGCAAATGTTTTATGAATTGTCTAAAAAATATAAATAAATATTTATGAACATTTTTGAATAAAATAATGAAATACATCAATTTCTTTTTGATGTTGTTTTCGTAAATTTTCAATTTCCATTTTTTGTCTTGCGTTAAGATTTTTTCGTTCTTTAATAACAGCTTCATTTATTTTTTGATTCATTTCTTCTTCTTTTTGTCGAAATTCTTTTTTTATGTCTTCTAATGCTTCATCTATTTTAATTTGAACTTTTTCAGTACTATCTTTATCAAGATTGATCTTCAAAAAAAAAAATAAATAAATAAAATAAAAACAAATAAGCAATGAATAGATTTACTTTATATGAATGAAATGAACTTTTTATAAAATCAAGTTCATTTTTTAAATCTTGTTCACGTTTATCACTTTGATTTCGTTCTTCTTGTAATGATTTTGAATGTTTTTCATTTAACTCTTCAAGATCTTTCTCATGATCAAGCATTTTACGATGAAGTAATTCTTGAAATTGTTTATTTTGATTTTGTAATTGATTAGTAAGAATTTCTTCAGCCTAGATCAGTATTATACTTTTAATAGGAAAAACAAAAAAAAAAAAAAAATACTTTAACTCGTGTTTGTTTATGATTAAGTCGTTCTTCAGCTAATTGTAATGCTAAATCATCGATTTGTTCACATAAATTATCAATATATGCTTGAATTGGTGGTGGAAGAGCACCACGTCTACATAGGAATCAAAAATGATTTAATTTAAATTAAAAGTAAAAGAAGAATTTTTTCACTGAGAATTTTCATCCAACTTTGTATTTTCATCTGTTAAGTTAAAAAATTCTTCATTAATAAGTGCATCAATATTTTGTTTATTTTTTTTCACAGTCAATCCTTGTTGACTATATACTTGTCGTTTTTCACCCTGTAAGACAAAAAAAAATTAGAATACTTTATTTTCTTTTTACTTAATTCATATATATATATATACATCAAAAAATCGTTGCCATGGTTCAGGTTTGAGTTTTTTCAATGGAAGATGACATTGAAAAATATGATTTGAACAAGAACTACTAAGATTTATTCGACGAATAGAAGCTGATGAACTAAACAATAAATAAAATTTTATTATAAATTCTTAACATATGATTAAATTAACCTGATATTTGATCTAGGTCGACCTGATGGAGTTGTTGAAATAGATCGTCCATTACTAGATAATCTTAAGAAATAGAGATTATCTTGTTTTTTTTTTATTAGTTAGTAAAACAGACAAACATTCCTACATGGGTAATGTTGTTCGTTTATTCATTGCTTATAGATAATTTAGACAAATGAATGGCGGAAAAAAAGGTGTTGTATATGTAGGTACGAGTATGTCTTTAAGTTGTTTTACCAACAATAAATGTTTTACAGACCAACACATTTAGAAAAATAAGCAAAAGAAAAAGAAATCTCGACATAGAGAAAAGAATCAAATACTTTTGATTAAGAAAGACGTAAAATAAATAGATGAGTGTTAAAACAACATAGAATGTCAATAAAAGCTGTAAAAATGTATTTGATGTGCACATGAAAATAAGCAGCTTTTTGTTATATAAGATATAAAAATATTAGTTTAAATTTTGGACTGATCTAAAATTAACTATCGTGTGAAATTTAAAGATTATATTCACATTATTTGCTTATGGTAAAGAAAGAACAGAATTTATCGATTTCATATGCATTTCGTAACCATGGAAGCAAAAAATTAATTGGTATATACTTCAATTATAGATCAAGATAAAATAAAACTTTGAAAAAACGTCTTAAAATTGATTAAAGTTTTATTATAAAATAAATCATTTCTGTAAAATCCCTAACAATTTGTTAAATTTTATGCTGAGATTTATTATTAAAAATGCAATTAATACAAAGTATAAAGTCTAGTAAATTCTTTAAAATATTGTATGTTGATTTAAATAAATACCTGCTGTTTCGTTCCATAGAAAGACGAAATGTTGATGCAACAGACATTTTACATTCTGTCAATTTTAAAATGTTATATTTCAATTTCAATCAATATTTAATAGTTGGAGAATATAAGAACCAATAAGAAAACGTAACTTAGACTTCATAATAAATACATTGAAATCTTCCCATATTAATTAATTTATAATGTTAACTTTTGAAATAAATCTGCAGCGATAAATAGTATTTTCTAAAATTTAGAACTAATGTCGATGAATATAACTGTATATGGTTTAAAAAATGCTAATGATCATTGAAGTACTTCAAACCACATTAACGGAAATGCCGCTTAAACCAACTCAATCCTTTGAATATGATAGTCGTGTATAAGGTCTTGTAAACTTACCCTTTTCATAGCGCAAAATGGTAGAAGATTGTCGTGTACATGTTTTTATAGATGATCAAAAGCTTTTAGTATGCAAAAAAAAAAGTCTTTTTCTTTAAAGTATTGAGTGAATTAGTTAGCATGCGTGAACAGGACGGTCTACGTTTATTTTCTATTCATTATGTTAATTATAATTGATTGGATGAATGAAAAATAATTATTTTCCTTATCATCATTTTTATCAAATAGTAAGACCCCCGAACAGTTGCAGCAACTATAACAAGAGTGTTTCTTTCTAATGATATCAAATCATTAAATAGTAATTTAATGCCAACAACAATATTTTCATCATTAATAGAACAACAATAACAACGATACAGCCAATTAAAACATGGCCAAATCGAAGTAGTCATTATAGTAGTTTTCACTCAATCATTCAAATAAAAAAAAATATATTAGTTTAATACATTTAGGAAAATATTTTATAAAACGATGGGATTTTTCGCCATATTCACATGTAAAGTTCATTATGAATGATTTTTAATTAATTATAATTTCGAGAAGAAAGATTTTCCAGTTGAAGGTTTTTGAATACATTTGTCTTTATTTGAAAGTTATTAGAAATTAGTTTTCTCTTCAAAACTGATTGTTCATTTGATGTAGTTCTGCTTTCAGTACAATCATATTGGAATATCTTCAGTAACATATTGAAAATTATTCATTGTATTCGTCGAAAATAGAATTAAAGTTAACAAGTTCAGTAATGAGTATTTACTCTACAATGATATCATGAAGATATAAAATATAGATAACATTATGTAATGATAAGAGTCAGAAAAAACTTTGGCGAAAGTTTGATCAAAGACCTCGATCGATATTGTTTCCATCGGTGATACTTCAATTGTATTTATCTGAAAATGAAGTTTTCTAATTCTTTTGAAGCAGTTAGGTTAATTTTTTGTCTGAATAAAATCTCTTTAGGTGATTCTGGTTTAATTATTTGAATTGTCACTTTCAATAATCGACAACATGTCCGGTTGTTTATATCTATGAATTTAGTCTTACATATTGTAAAGATGTTTCCTGCATTAAAACAACATCGACTAAGATAAATATTTTCTTTTTCTGAAAGAAAAAATTTTTTTTTCGAATATTTTTCAAGAGAAAATATAGATTAATTGATCTACCTGGTAATGAAATCTATTATAATGAAAGAATATGATTTTTTTAAATTGATGAACGAATATATAAAACTTCTGCACAAGATTATTTTTATAAGAAACTATTGAATAGATGATATGATCATCGTATTTTTGCTTTCAAGTTCTTACCATTATGTGATGTTTTCTGTCCAGAAATCTATGGAATCGATCGCTGGAGTTATTGTCATGCATTGCGCAATACGATGCATATGATTATAAATAATTAAACTTCTACATTGTGATTCAAACATTTACCAATACTGAGATGTGATATTGAATTTCACTTTCAACGCATTTCATGTCATCGGTAAATCAATGACTATGGATAAGATTTTCTCATCTTAATTTGAATTATTCTAAGTTCGAATGGCCAGTTCTGTGAAACATCAGTGAGTGCTACTAGATATTGGTCAAGACTTTTTCTATCAGATTCAAAACAGCATGGAAGAGTATATCGCTTTATCACTTATTCTAAGGATAAGTGTGTGAATAACTGATTCGCTCTCGTGTTCGAACCCACTAGAATTCAGTATTGAGATGCATCATTCACTATTGAAATATAATACGTTATCATCAAGGTTCATATGTACTTTAAATAACAAAGCATTTCTTTTATAGGTATCAAAATAAACAGCGTTTATTTATTCAAACAAAAATTCTATTTTTTTTAGAAAGCAAAACTAACAAAAAAATAAATTTCAAATAAAATTATTTAACTAAGATTTTGTTCACAAAATAGTTTACTGTTTGTTTACATATTCTACAGAATAAATGTGTTTCATTTCTTTCTTCATCCCAGTAACCATGAATTTCTTATGGCAAAAAAACATATTTCGTTTAAAAAATAATTTAGAAAAAAATTTCTTTAGTTTATGTGGATATAAAATCTTCAATTCCTATACAAAGATTTATATTCAGTGACAAAGAAATAAATGTGTTCTATTGATATTATTTTCATGGTTAACTTATTTTGTAGAAATGCATTTGTTTTCTTTTTTCCACATCAATAAAAAAAATTGATTAGAATATTAATGTTATTAAAAAATCTTTTTTTTTCTGTTTTACTTTCACTGTACATATACATAGGTTGAGAGTTTTGGGTCGAAATTATCAACACTTTTTTTCATCGTTGATTATTGAATATGAACTTTGATGATATGCAGTGGCTGTCAGAAAAATTGTCCGACCACCTAAAAAATGTTTTTTGTTTATTTTATATTTGACAAAAAAAACGTGACTATGGATCTGTGACTTTTACCGTGTTGTAGACCACAGTGCCTAGTATATTTGTGGTTAGTTTCAGATCAGAATTTCGCGTTGTTGATTTTTATGAAAATGAAAACAAAATTTGTCTTATATTTCATGCATCAAAATATTGTCCGACCACATGTGTTTTTCTTCTTTCTTTGTGCTAATTTAAATATAAAGTTCTCCTTATGTTACACCATTCGAAAGAGCAAAATGTTTTCTACACGATGAGCTAGTTTTTATTGCGTTCATATACAGAAAAAGTCGAAAAAATAGTCTTTTGAGGAGCCAGCTATGACTTGATGAGTAAAAGCCCGTGGACAGACAATTTTTTCTACTAATGTTCGGGCAAATCTAATGGATAATACACTGTTAGGAAGACCATTAAAAACTGCATTAGACAGGATGTTTAAATGAAAACGGTGTGACATAAGGAGAACTTTATATTTANAGAAAAAAGTATCATTTTCCCAATATTCAGAAGTTGTTCACACTTCCCTTTGATTTTTCTGATTTTGCCTATTTTTTGACGTAAATATTCTAATATTATTTGCTATCATTTTAGGAAATACGGCACACGTGTATTGCTTGTCAAACATCATCTTCAACCATTTTGATCAACTTTTTCGCGAAATATGCTTCATCAGTTGTTCTTGCTTACTTTTATTCTATCTATTTTCGTGATTCGATCCGAATAAAAATTTGTGTGCCGAAATTATAACTAGGTACTTCTATAGACAAATCGAAATAACGAACGAATGATTATTCACAATGAATCATATTCTTAGTAAAAACGTGACAATATTGATGAAGTGTGGAAGTCAACTTCTTTCCTTTATCTGATTTTTGAAAACTTGCAAAAAGTATTTTTCAAGTCATTGATAATTAAGTAGAGAACAATATTCTAGTTGTCTGTTGAGACGTCATGCTTGACGATAGTTCTCACATTGATTTTTGAGATGTTGCCAAAGTCAATTGAGTTTTCGAAAGATGAATTAAGTAATGAAAATTAACTGTCAAGTTGCCATTGCTGTCATGATGTTATTACTTAAAAATATCATCGGTCAAGAACAAAATCTATATGATATTCAATTAGTTCGATATATAATATATATGACAGGCCTCGAATAATGTATAGACATATGAAGGGACTGCCGACAGAATCTTTTTGAAGTGTTACGATTTCGCAACTTGCAGGACAGATGCGAGAGAAAAGATACGCTGACAACATTTGTACAATAGGATATTGTTCCAGGAGATGAGAATAATGTTCCTTCATAATGCATTTACACTGAAAATAGTAATGATCACAAGCAGTAAGCGTGCCATCAGCACCGTTGTTAAGTATTGTTTCTCTTAAATATCTCTCTATAGAAGTTGATCGAATTTGAGTGCACATCGTGCTTTCCTAAACAAGGTCATGCAGAGATCTGTTGAAATAAAGAGCACTGGGATTTTAATTTGCGTTTTACATAAATATGTTTTTTAGTTGTGTTGAAGAACTCAGTTTCAATGTAATGTTCTCAGAAGAACTCGCTTTAAATGAGACCATCACAAAAGATATGTTCATCTTATATATGTGCGGATGTGCATATGACAGCGAAAAATGAATGACAGCTACAGCTTTCTAAAGATGACTTCAGAAAAAATCTTGACAATATTCCAAAATTTTAGGTCTCTACCAAACCGAAGCCCTTTATTTTCAATTCCAGACTTGAAAATAGCAGTTTTTTTTTTTACTTAGGCACAGTGATTATTCTCTACCGAATGAGATATTTCCTAATTCTCGACGACATTTTTTGACTGAACTACATCAATAATCAAAAATGACCGAAAATGATTTTTTTCCCCATTTTCTAAGAGACAATTGGACAATAAGGATTTTTAGGCCTCTCTTAAAATTCATGTAGTTCAATGGAAAAATGTTGTGGTGAGTTCTGAGATGTCTCATTTTGTGGAGAATTAATTTTTCGGTTACTCTTTGTTATTCAAAAAACTTTATTTTCGGATTATAGATATTCTAGAGATTCTATGCTTATCTGAATGATTAATATTTGGAACTACAGTATCATGATTTATCTTTGCAACAAGTTTATTATTTACAATGGAAATAGATAATTTGAATATCTGTTGAAAAAGGATCTCATCTTACATTTAAAATTAAGAGAAATAAACATTTATGAAGCGATATTAAAAGGTTAAGAATATAGAAGTGATACATAATGTAAAATCATCAATCAATATCATGATTGTCGTAGAGAACAGTGTTAGTATTATTCACCAGACCCTTTTCATTGTAAGTACTGGAGCGACGGCGTTGATTCGTTGATGAAGATATTGGAGAAATGTCCTCCTCGAACAGGCTGCTACTTCGTCGGGATGTAGCTTTTCTTATACCGGTCTGAGGTTGATCATTTGTTTTGAACAATTCAATTATCTTGTCCACGTACATCTCAAATTCTTCTTGATGTTGAATACATTGCTTGATTAACGATTTCAATTGTTGCCGTTGTTGTTCACTCATAATGATAAGCTGAAGAAATGATCGAATCTATTGCCATTTGATCAAAGATTGCACTTTTAATAGAGATTAGACTTCGAATTTTTCTTCTATTTTTTTCTCTTTGCTTTCTGATACGACAACGCGCAGTACAAAAGTATTATCGTTGTTGCAGTCATGTTGTCTATGGATTAAAGCATAAATATGAGTCTAAAGATATTTTTCTTTTCATTGTAGAATCGATGTATCATTTAAAATCGAATCATTATTCAATATGATGACATTGGTTCGTAGCGATCAAAATGTTACTTCGTATTTATTGATAATGCGTGATTAGAGATATAAGCCGACGCCAACGCCGACTTTTTCAAAAAAGAATCAATCATCACTGCCGAGGGTCAAAATAAGTTTTATGAATATAGTAGCTGCCACCGCTGATCACAAAAACATATTTTTTTTTAGTTTTCTCTCTTTATTCAAGTGAATTTTGTATAGATTTTGAATTTTTAAGTGTTCTAATATGCGCTCGTCTCTTACAAATAGTTTAAAACCATTCAAAGGTATTTTGTGCTGAATTTTCTAAAAAGAATAAATAATATTCAGAAACTACTACAGCGTTGCCTCAGAAAAATATAGGAATACTCAATCTACTAGCGCCGGATGATTATTCAATGCGAAGATGTAATTAAAAAGAAGGAATAATCGAATTAAAAGAAATGAAAAGCGAGTTTGAAGTGACTTCGAATCGACTAGAGAAATACAAAAGAACGAATTAATAAAACAGAAAACTCTTTCAAAGTGAACATGGCAGACACAACGTCAATATCGATACATTACAGTTTTGTAGAGTATTTTATTGATAATGATAGAGAAACAGTAATGAAGAATAGTTCAAACACAAGAAGAGATGATAGTACAAGTTTAAGAGCACAAAACCCGATTTTTTATGAACTTTATCATTGACGTTATTTATTTTACCATGATAATCAGAAAGTTGACGATATTTATATTCTTTTTTTAATGTTTTTACATAGGTCAATCGATAAATTGTTTTATTTCTCAATTATCTGTGTTAATGAAATCTCATTTGTTTCTAAAGAAAAAAAAACAAGACGAGTTTTTATTCATAACAATCAGTAGCATAAATCATATACTACTGAATATAGAAATGGTGTTCGAATTATTTTTTTCAATATTTTTCACCCAATATGGGAATAAACATCGAAATAAAAAACATTTACGTCATCAGATAAGAAGCAAAAACTATTTTGTCAAGTACTGTTCATTTTTTCTTTCGAGTAAATTAACTAGACAGACTATCTTCTTTTTCATAAAAATCAGTGTATGATAGTCCGTGACCACAAAGACTGAAAAAATTCAATTTCTATCGACATTGTAGTCTTCTTTTGTTAAAGAAAAAGTTGAAGTTTTATATTGCAGTACTAACATGAGTCTCTTCTAAAGATGACATATTCAACTATTGTTATTTGATAATTTAATTTGATCGTGTATTTCAACTATCAATGTTAGACTTATCTTTCGATGATACTCTATATCTATAAAGACTGGCTTCCATTGTATGACAGAAGAGATAGTAAATGGTTGAACGCTCGAAAACAATTGTGCACACATTGGTTTCTAAATCGTATAATAAACAAAAGTAAGAGTTAACATAAAACTAGGTCAACCTTAAAAAACGAATCAGAACAACTAAACACAATGACGAAGTTTGAAGACAGTACATTGAACAAAAGATTAATCGTAATGAGTAAAGAGGATAAGAAAAGGCTTCATAATAAAAATGTTTTATATAGTCAAGTGTTTAAAATGAATAGTAGTTTAATATCCACTGAAGATTAAAAAAGAAAAGTCAAACATAATTCATTTTCATCCGAAAAGTTGTTGTTCTATTTCTCTTCGTAATTGTTCATTGTATGCGACTTGAAGATTTACACGTTCAAATATTTGTCTAGCATAGAGATTAGCCACACCAATGTCACCTCGTATTTCATTTTGAAGACGATGCTGTTGACAATAATTGATGTTAAGATCGTTTGCCTTCGCACAGGCACTACGAATTTGGGCCAAAATTCTACTTGTGATAGAGTAACAACCAATAAGTTTAGTACCACATAGAGTTCTCATGTCTATTGCTTGACCATTTATAAAGATGAGAGAAAAAAATTTAGCACTAACATATCGAAGAAGGTTTTGTTGAACAAACAATTGTACTTGACTATGATTCCATTGTGGTAGTATAATAACAGTTATAATTGATCCATTGGGATCCTCCAATTTATGAAAGAGATCATCTTCATTGCTAATAATTTTGGTAATATCATAGAAAGGTTTCAAGTCTGTACGAGGATCAGCAATATAACCATTAAGATCGAAGATTACTATAGTTGGTTGGTCCTCAAATAGGATAGGGGGACGTGTCGAGCCTAACTGCAGTGTCTAAAGTAAATAAACTAATTGCTCTGCACTAGAAAGTAAAAAAAATTGTTTCAAATGACACTAATCATTTCTCTCTGCGTTACAAAAATCAATCATTGTTCTATTAAGTTTTGATAAATAAAGTTGAATGTTTCGATCTGTGCTTGCTAACTTCATCTGTCAGTTCATTCCAAAAAATGTTCACTATTGTTTCTCTTTTTCATATAATTAGAAGTGACTTAATGGAGTTATAACTGAAGAACAGGAAAAGAAGTACTACAGTCAAATAGAAATCGACAAAACGAAATAAAGTTTTCATTGCGCTTGAGCAATATAAAAATTTTCCTATTCAAGACCTCTTATGTCTAGCGCGAGAATCTATTCAGTTGATAAAAAGCTTTTCAAACGAATTTTGTGTTGTTAGATGAAGTGTACTGATAGTATGCAAAAACCTATTATGATTCGTCTTCTTTTTACTTTAGTGCATAGTATGTCATAGAAAAATTCAATGGTACATTTTAAATCCGAAATTTTCCCTCACACAAAGGTTTCGCTGTCCTTTTCGAGCATCAAAATTCTCAGTTGGAATAGATATTTTCTTCATGAAATAACAAATTTATAAGAAAATGAGATGTTTTTTTTTTAATTTTTTCTAAAATATATTCATTACTTGAGAATTTGATAATCTAAGACGAAGAAAAAAACATCCATTCTTGCTCAAATTCTGAATGTATAGAAAAAGTAGCAAAAAAGCCTTTTGTGAGAAAAAATCTCTAGCTGAAATTAATAAGCGAACGAATCGATATTGACTTTACTTACTCTCAGCAGACTCTACTTAACGATATAAGTTTCATTCCAGAAGCTTTTTATCTCGTTGAAAGAAGTTTTCATCAGCATGCTATTACGTTGATGTACTAATGTACTTCTATCCTTCTGCTGGAATTTGAAATGTAAAAATTTGATCGAGTCAAAGATATTAAAACAAAGAAGAAAAGTTTCAGATACCAAAAATCTGTAATTAGCATGTCGAAATGTGAGATACACTCAATTATTTTGAATTTAATCAATAAATAAAAGGTAAATTCGGAGATAACTGACCATATCCATCTAGAATTTATCGTCGACCAAATTATGGTGGTCAATAACAACCACAGTAATTAAATTTATCTACAACAAAAGAATGAAGGTATCCGATAAGAATAATAGGATCTTTTTGGAAAGATTCTTTAAACTTTTTTACCAGATAATCATATTACATCACATATCATAGTTTATTGATATTTTCACAAGTTTTCAAATTAATAGATTAAAATTGACAACAGCAAGAAACGAAAAAAAAAACGATAAGGTCTTCATATGTGAATCCGCTGACTGCAAAGACCTAGTGGAGCCATATGACACTCTAAAACACTGCGTATTGCGGAAAACTAAAAAAAAAGTACTCGCCATACATTTTTATGTCGAAAGATATTCCGAAACAGTTTTAAAAGTCCTTTAAGAGTTTTTCCAAGTTGAAGATGGATACATGAAATTTTGAAAACTCCTAAAGCATTTCAAATGTTTCTTTTTTTTAGACACCTTGAAGAGTTTCTGGAAAAAAACGATTCATTTCCGAAGGTCAGAAACTCTTCAAAGTTTTCAAAAATGTTACTATCTGAATCGCTTTCGAGGATTTTCGAAACTTTAAACATTTGTTTTCAATTTGGCAAAACTCCTAAAGGTTTTTCTAGATCATTTGGCACACTTTTCACGCATAAAAATGTTTAGAAACCTAATTTTTTGAATTTATAACAATACGGGTTTATTTTAGAGTGTCTAGTCCTTACGTTTTATACAGTAATGTGCATATGAGAAGCATACAAATTGAAACTAGATGACCCAATTATTGACAATGTGAAATATGCAGAATGATTTTTGGCAATATTTTAAGCTGGAATCGTGGTTTGACATTATTGATTAATCTTAGTATCTTGTTTTTCCAACATTTCTGTATAGTATGTCAGTGTTTTCTTGGTATCATTCTCGAGTAACTTGTAGCATTGTGTCGATCTATCGAGCAGACGCTTAGCTTTGTCTCGATCTTGGGATTCAACACACGCCTGGACAGCAGCCTCTCGATAGCACTGACCCAATCTGTGACATAAGTGATTCATAAGATGATCGATCCTACAAACATAGGTAACATTTAAATAGTTTGTCGATGGATTTTGCACAAATTCTTCTGGTTTTAAAAAACAATAATAATACAACGACTGAGTAAGTGACAGTAAATCATTAGATGGGACTGCAGATGACACGACAATAATTGGAGTTAGCAGTTTCATATTCGATATGGCTATCATGACTTGCTCGTTCGTTTTGCAAGTTATTAGCTGAGTGATGCCAGAATCAAGATGGATCAATTTCACATCGAACCCAACGACAAATGTTATCACTACAGAATCCGAATCTTCTTCGAGTGTTCTCCGGCGTACTTGCTGTTCGACATTATCAATGAAGTTAGTTTGTCTAATTTGTTTCTCTGCTTCATTCTTGTGCGTTTCTATATGATTCAACTGATGTTCAAATTCCTCTTTCGCCAATTGGTTTGCACGCGTCACCATTTTCTTGGCCCAATCAAAGTAAACTAATGCAGAGTTAGCTGATGATAATTCATGAGCTTTATGATCTTTGCCTTTCGATAAATAATGATGACTGATATCTTGTAGAATACGAATTAGAAGAGTATTAGGGAGATCAAAGAGACGAATGTCAATGTTCTGTTTCCGATAATCATAAATCCAATCATCAATTCTTGAAATGTAGTCATCAAGAACATAAATCTTCTTGATTGAATCGCATGTTTCAGTCAAAACCGGTAGTATTTTTCCTGCAGTAGTACCGGATGTAATGAAGAAAATTGTCTTGGTACTTGAATTTTCATTGATACAATGGCAACACTCGTCCACGTCGTGAAAAATTTCTAGAACTCCAGGTATTTGTGAGAAACACGCTTTTATGCTATGTTCCAAGTCAACAATATATCCAATATTGGAATCACTTGTTCGGACCGTAGTTGAGCCAGGCACATCTGTTTTATACTCATTTTCTGTCTGAGCTTGTTCACATGAATCGAACCGCTCGTCTAGGCAAATTATAAGATAATCTGGTATGAGGGAAATTATGTCGTTTGAAATCGTTTGCATTGCTACATCATCCTAAAGAAAGATATTTAGAGAAATCGTTCTATGGAATCATCAAGGATCAAAACATATACTTGATCGCTCTAAATAATAAATGATTGTCTTAATACGAAGTACAACTTATACTAGTGTGAAAAACTATGTCATCCAATTTTCTATCTGGATGAGTTCTGCTAAATCGGATGTCGTCAGATGAGTACGAAACCTGATTGTGTACGACAATCAAATCCCATCAAACACGTTTTGATGTAATCTGTTTACTTACAGCATTTCCTATTAATGCTCGGCTATCAAATTCAATCAGTTTCATTCAGATTTATACTGCTAGAAACAATCATCGTTTTTTATGATACAGTTTTGACCAGATTCTTAATCAGTATCCGATCAATTAGAACTAAGCATGCAGCACGTCTCTAAACTCATCAAACTTGGTTCGGTCACCTAAAACCTATCTCGACTGATTATATAATAACCCCTGTAGAAGTACTACGTAGTATCGCTAACTCTTCCTGATATCTATTACGATCCCTCTGCTAACGACAAAAAAAACCCTTTAACTCAAGAGATTAACTATAAGTGGTTGGTTTCATAGAGAATTAGAAAATGGATGTAAAAGTTCATCATGAGCACATCTTCAACATTCTTAAAATGCAAATTTTTTTATTACATATTAGAACCCTACACATATCAAACAAAGAATTTGTCTATTTAGACACTTTAATGATGTTCCACCGATCAATGCAATTCAACGATCATATCAGACATCAAAACATTAATCGCTAGTTGTCATGAAAATCGATATCTGGTCTTGCAATTGAGTTCAATGAAGACTGTGATCATGAACAAAAAAGAAAGCGAATAACCTAAATTTCTGCTTATTTTTTATCATATAGCCTCGTAAACGGTATCCAATTAATGGTATATTCGACTTACTACTTAATCTGAGCATCAACTTTTTCTAACACAGAACGATAAAAGAATATTTCTTTATAAATTAATTCTACTGTTGAATTTACTTACGTCACCAGAGTCGATTTCTTGTTGTTCCTTCGCTTGTTTCTCTGCGATCGCCAGAAATTGATCGATCACTTTTAGTTCTTCGCTTGGTTGTGGCTGTTGGTCTGATGGAGATTCTCTATGGCTTCGTGACACAGGTGGGAATTTTAACTTAGCATGACGAATAAAAAGACTCTTCGACCAGGACAGACGTTCGATAGCAGCTTTATTTTTGTTTGCTTCAAGTAGTTCTTGGCCATGCTTGAGGAATTCATATCCTAAATCTCTTGTCATTCGCGCTAAAAGATCCGTCTCGAAGTCGAAGATTTTCACATATTTACTGTATCGAAAGGCCCACTCGCACGCTCTTACTATATCAGCACAGAAAATATAGATTGAATCATACGGTTCATTGGTTTTAGTGTTAGTGAACGAGTGAGAATATCGTTGGAGCAATTGTGCAACAGCCGATTCTCCAAGCCTACTTGATGAGATGAACAAGATCCGATCGTTCTGAATTTTATCGATGTACTCCAGACAGGCAGATTCATTAACAAATGTTTTTAGAGTAAAATGAAAACTGTCGAAGGTCACGGAAATTTCGGATTGACATTGTATAATTTGGTCAATATCTTTGTCAGACATCTGAATTTCTTGACCACTTTCCGGATCAATATGTGTAAAGAAGGTACGTTTGAGTTGAAGACAAAAGTCAGGTTCTCCAATATGCGCATCGAGCCAAACAATGTGATATTTGTTAGGAAGGACTAATCGAGGCATTTTCTGTTGTTTTTATCTAAAATGGATCATAATGCGCGAGAAAGATTTTGCAGGTTGGCCCAGTCATGTCTATAGAACTGTTCAAGAGATTTTTTTAATCATTAAGAGAGCCCATGAAATAAGCGGCAACAATGACGGAAGTCGGATCCCAAAAAGTTTACATATTGAAACCTATTAGCTATCACAAAAAGTTAGGACTAGAGATTAACTTTCAAGTGTTTCAGACGAAGTCTTTCATTGATCTTAGAAACCAGCGTGTTTCTCATCGACGATCGATGCTTCAAAAAGCGAAGCTTTGCAAAAACAAATTGTTTTTCTTTCTTCGAACATTTCGATATCAAAAACTTCATTCAAACTCTTACTGTCTTCTACCGTGTCGGGATATAGAAAATATCATTTTTTTTTCATCAACTTCCATACAACTCTTCGTGCTTGCTCATCATCTAGCGTCTTCTATTTTGAAGTCCCAGAATGAGTTTTGGATATATTGAAGAGTATCCAAAGCCCTACTATCTGAGCCGTTTTCAATGTGATTGATGTCAATAAATAGATCATTCCAAGATGATTACGGAACACTATCACACATCTTCATTTAAACTCTACTTGCTGATGATGTATCCATAAGATCTGGACAGTGTTCATGTGAAAATGATCGCATGTGATCAGCAAGAGGCAGAAGAGAAGCAAAAATTTCGTATTTCATCAGTACTTCCGTGTATTCCACGGTATGTCAAAACTATCCTCTAGAACTTTTTAGCTAGGCCAAGGGCACCAATCCCATCAAAAACGACTCAAACAATGAGGACATAACGTCGAATGATCTTCGAAACCGTAATATTGAATATGTATGAAAGTAACAGAAAATTATATGTCATTGTTAACATTGCTAGTACCTTAACTCTTCACATGTTCACCTCTAAAGATGTGTCTTTGGATATTTTTCAACATATCCAAAATTCATTCTAGAACCCCAAAATATAAGGCGCTAGATGATGAATAAGCATGAAGAGTTGTGTGGAAGTCGATGATAAAAATTTATATTTTCTTTATTCCGATGAGTACAATGCAAACTTCGAGATTTTTTCCGATGTCTCACAATATTAACGAAATTTCAGAAAACTATTTCTTTTTTTCCGAAACAGCCCTTTATTAGGCAAGAAAACTAAGCTCTAAAATGTTGAGAAACGATTGATTAATGGAAATCATCGGTGCAAATCGTCCCTAAATCAATGCACAGATAACCGGTAGTGTTAGTTATC
>CAJNSZ010000082.1:299265-402339 GCA_905329745.1 Rotaria sp. Silwood2 | reverse complement strand
TTTTCCGATGTCTCACAATATTAACGAAATTTCAGAAAACTATTTCTTTTTTTCCGAAACAGCCCTTTATTAGGCAAGAAAACTAAGCTCTAAAATGTTGAGAAACGATTGATTAATGGAAATCATCGGTGCAAATCGTCCCTAAATCAATGCACAGATAACCGGTAGTGTTAGTTATCATAATCATTATTATGCCCTTAGATTCAACTGACCGTGGATATTAGATTCGATCGTTTTGGCGAAGATTGTGAGTTTTTTTGCCGAGTTGTTTACGATGTGAGACAGATTCAATACGTAGAACGAATGTACATGTGCTGTTTAAATTGCATTGTGATCTCACTGTAACAGAAACATGTAGAAATATAAACTCTCAGTTTCGTTTATTACTATTACATAAACACTTTTTAAGTTTATGAGTATAAACTAGCATTTCAAAAAACCTTTCTGTTTATGAGCATTGGCAAGGATTTATCACCCATTACAAATTCATGTATGGTTGTACTGTTTTTTGTGTTCATAAATCTTTTTCATCAGGCATATGGACGGAATAAACGCTCAGGCGGAGAGTTTCTTAATTTACGGTTGTGTTTAAAATATGCCATCATAAATCTATCAACTAAGGATTTATTCGATCCATATACCCAAAAAAAAAGGTTTATGAACTCCGAAAACAGTTAAAAGGTTATATGAATTTGCAATGGGTTACAAATCCTTACCAATATTTATGTAGTGGTAATAAGCGAATGATGACGGTTTATAATTCTCCGCTTGTTTTTTTTTTACAATGTTTTTTTTACATAGAGGACAGATGCATTTTAATCTTTGAGTGTTCTTATCGTAATGCAAATTTCGTATTACTAACGTAGGAAGAGAAATAAACGATTACCGTCACTAGTGCTTCTTCGAAAAAGAAATAAAAGGTATGCAAGAACGACCTCCCAAAAATACTGAGAGAATAGGCATACGTTCTCTTTCGTATTTTGAATTACGTTTCATTACCATTTACTTTCCTTTCCGCGAATAAATATAATTTACATAGAAAAATGGTGCAGAAATAATCGAATATAGTAAATATTATCAAAAGCAGCTCGATTTATAACGCTTTACATTGAGTGCTCGTTTCGAAGAGATTAGTATTAGAAAAAAACTAGAGTTGTGAAGAGATTATTTAATCCATTGGATTTCGTCACTTCTCATGATGCCTTTGATCAAGCTCACTGACAATGGAGCTTAAACCATATCGGACCAAGTGACCTATCAGTTTTCAATATCTCCGAATAGAAATTACAACTCAACTAAACCAAAAGGCTGGATGAATGGGTATGAGTATTGGTGCCACAGTCAGTTTGGATGTGGTATAAATGGTGACTGAGAGGTATTTGAGGGCATCAGTTGGGTATACCTGTAAGTGGACGTAGATGAGTGTAGATGCATACGAGTGTGTAAGTTTGATGTAGGCGTGGATGTGGGATGCTTGTGTAGGCATGGGTGTGGATGTCAGTGTGGGTGGGAATGAATAGTAAACTGCTGGTCCGGTCCAATCCAGAATTTCTTGCCGAACTAGAGTTTTTTTTCTAGTTTTTGCATGTTTTCTTTCAAAATGTTGATCGTAGAAGCGTTTTTTTTGCATATCAAACCTGTTTTACTGATATTTAATAACTATTTCCATGAAGAAAGATGAATTCCAAAATTTCTATTCAGTGAACATTCATCAAAATACACCTAATATGTTTTATCAACTCGCTTCGATTTCAAGCTACATTATCGAAACAAAATAGATGTGCGAGCGAGTAGAGTGTGGTATGTAGATGTATGTGAATGTGCGTGAGGATGCGCGTTGGTTTGGTGAGAGTCTTTTGTTCACTCATACCAACATCCACACGCCCAAAACTTTTAACTATATTAAGGCACAGAAAAAATCTGAAAAAACAAGATAATGAATAAAGTTTCGACACAAAAAATATAATATTAAATAAATCAGATATGATGACAAGCATAGTACTGTGCTTGTTGATTTATACTACACAGGAGCCCATTATCTCAGATGATCGCGTTTAATGAAAACATAAAAAATAAATATGTTTGGCGCATGAAGAACGAAAAAGAATGTATATTAGTTAATTGAAACTTGCCAGCATACAGATGAATTAAAAATAAGATTTTTCCAATAAGCATGAATGACTGAGTGAAATCGATGTTTGGTCTTCAGATCGAAAGAGAAGTTATTTTTTGCAATTGGTCGGGAGCTTTACAAAAAGTTATGATTTATCAACCTGTAAATACTTCTCTTTTGCTTGATACATGGATGCAGATTCTTTTTGACAGTAACAATCATAAGTATTTTTAGAATTTTATGAATAAGAACTATCTATCAATTTGATGTATGGCTTCGTTCTTCTCTTACAACTATATATATGTAGATAACAAGTGGTATTCATCAGATGATAATTCTCTACCATTAATACATATAGGTAATGAACAAGGTATTGATCCAAATTTAGGTAGCTGAAACGAAACTCAATTAATTTATGACTTTTTTCGAAGTGGAACACATACTAAAGTAAATGGTCATATACCTCAATGAGATTCATTTTCAGCAATTATACTTAGGGCAATCCAAAAGTAGTGGCAGTAGCGCTTCAATGCCTTATAATAAGGTTAAAGAAACTTTCTCTCTGCATAGTCCGATAGAGGAAAGAATGCTCTATTTTTCTATGCTATTTGATCATACTTCAACTAATATAATAATAATAAAATTTCGATAAGATCTGTGTTGTGATCTTATGTGCTGGTTATAATAATACTCATTTTAAAAAATACGAATGAGTATTTTTCAAATAACTTTTGATAAAAACAAGATAGAGAACTGTGGTNAGGCATCTTAAATTACAATGTCAATAATCGATGACATGTTTATCAACAAACGGTATACATCTTTAGTATTGATAATGGATTATTCAATTCTGTTAGAAGAGAAAATTTTTTTTTTTCTTTGAGTGTTATTCCTGTACAGATGAAATACAGAGGAAATCGTTCTTATTTTCTTTTTTTTTTGTTTCAAATGAGACAATCATTCAGCACGTTTAGTAAATCGATAGTCGATTTCGAACAGGTGTCGAATTTATATCAACTAGGAATAGTAAATCAATAAATGGCACGTTCAATATTTTTTTTTCACATCTATACATCAGACAACAAATTATATTGTTTTTTTTTTTTGTTCTATTCTTCTATGTATGTTTAGGAAAGATGGACGGTGCATTTAAGAAGAAAGACAATTGTTAACTCACGTTTTAAGACGAAATTAAACGCTATTTAGTTTTTGTTTTGTATGATTAAATAATAATTTGCAGATTTCAGATGGAACATTTTTTTTTTTTATATAAAAGTTTTAAAGATTGCTTTATTATCTATGAGAGCAGTGGCGGAGCAACGAGGACGGCAGAGGAGAGCTCAACCCTCCCCTCCTGCATGAATCTTTGAGTACTTCCTAGTCTAAAATCTTGACTTCGCCAATGTATAAGAGTCAAATATAACGATCATATGTTACATCATATGTCTTTTTGAGACAATGAAGCTTTTCTAAAAATTTGGATTCAGAATGCAGTTTAAAGTCGTAGAATATTTATTATAAAAATGACTTAAGACGAATAAAAAAACATGATTTAATAATCAATGGTATATCATCGAAATTTTATTGTCGATTCTTCAATAACTTGTCATAGAAATATTGGATAAATTTTCTTTCATAAAACTCGATTGGTTTCTAAGAGAATCAACATTCGATATGGAAAATGTTATATGTTCTGCATGTATATATTTCATGATTTTTTTTTTCGTTTTATTTAATATTTCAATTGTTTAATAAAATAAAATATAGATGTCGATATATTTCATTTTGTTAATATTTTATTTAACTGGTCATTGTTATCAACCATACGATAAGATGATCGATTAGGACATTCATTAGGCAAACAAGAAAAAAAAATCACATAAATGATTGTCGGTGAGAATATTCACTTTTAATATATTTTAGTTGCTACAATGTGCTGAGAAATCGAAAAATCGATTTTGTAAATCGCGCTATGGGCTTTGATATTCAAAGATTTCCCAATGTTATCGATGAAGAATTAATTTGTAAATATATCAAAATGATAATTAATCAATTAAATATTTTTCTATTCAGGTTCTATTTGTCGCGGCGTTCTACAAGATCCTCTTCAAATACCATCATGTGAACATACTTTTTGTCGAGTAAAAATAATCTTCGTTTTTATTATTGTTCATTATATTTTAGTTTTTATTTAAAAGACTTGCATTGAAGAATGGCTTTCACAAACTCAAACATGTCCCATCGATCGAACACCAATAGAAATCAATCAATTAAAGCTCGTACCACGAATTCTTAAAAATTTACTTAATCGGTAAATTTTATTCAATAGAATAAAAACAAATATCACAATACGAGTAGGATTTCTTCTTGTTTTAATTATCATCATTCATACATATGTGAAATTCTCAATTAAACAAAACGTATTATTATTGAAAAAGTATTTTCGATTAGTTGGTTTTGTATGTTATCATCGGAGATGTTGGTATTATGTAATACGACTAAAGAAATTCGAATTATTTTAAAGCTTTCATCAATAAATTTAATATATAGATTGACAGACCAAGACATTCGAATTTTAAGATATTTACAAGTATTTGTAAATCATACTATCATTGTTAAATATGAGAAAAAATGTATTCTGAGTTAATACCTTAAAATTTGAATATCTCGATGTGGCATTCTATATTTTAAATTTATTAGTGAAACGTTTAATTTGACCCAAATATGTTTAGTCTTATTAATTAACAATCTAAACATCTGCGTTGTTAGTTATGAAGAGATTTTTATAACGAAAAAGTTGATATTTCGCAATTAGTAAGATTAAATATCTTTTAAGTTTCAATTTTTTTTCTCAAAATGTCCTAAAAGTTTCGGCATATTTTTTTATTTATTGATCATTTTTATGTTAAAGTATATGGAGGATATAGATTCTTATCTTTTTTCTTTTACACCTTGCTTTTTCTCATAGGGGGCTAAATGTAGTTCGACAGCTGGAGTTTTTTTCTCATACAATAAAATAATCTACAAAGTCAATGTACTTTTCTAAAATAAATCTGAAAAATTTTTGTACCTGATTTAAATTTTAAATCGCAATCGTTCTTATTATTCAGAATCATCGTACTTTAAGCAATCGAAAATATACTCTAGAATCACTTTTACTTTTTCTAGAAATAATCAATAAATGATAAACAACATTCAAATAGGAATAAAATACTATTTGATATTTGAAAAGTTGAATATAAATAAAATAGAAAAAATAATTCTAGAAATTATTAATTCAATCTATTCTCTCAAAAATAAAATCTTTTTTGACTATGATGAGTTACAAAATCTTACTCGATTTTGATTAGTTATACATTGTTTCCTTTTTCTACTTTTGAAAGCTACACATTTCATTATCGATTTATCAATGTGCATCATATAGCCCTTAATGAATTTCAGCTCTTAGCTTATTGTTGCGGAGACACTGTTGTTTTTAAGTCAATGCTCCAACCCTCGTCAGGACCAGCAGAAAAACTGATTTTCGAATTTCAACTTAAAATTTTGCATTGAATCGAATCTATCAGTTTGTATGAATGATGGTTTTTATAATAGCTGCATCTTTGGATAGGAATGAATGAAAAGGTAAAACTTCCACAAAAATCATTCTCGTTAAGATCCATCGCTATGGAAAGTTTCAACTCAAAATTGAAAAAAAACCTTTTTCTTGCTGTTTCTAATAGGGATTATGGAAGTATTCGTAGTTCATTAGGATTTACACGATGTACATAGTCTTGACTCAAAAGCACTTAAACAGTTGAGGAATTACCCTTGTAAGTATGATTTTAAGTAGAACAACAAGTACGAGTTACAGATTTTTAATAAATTTATTTTAAAAAACCGAATCTATTCATATGATAATATTTTTAGTTTAGAAATCAAGTGTGAAAATGAAGGTTGTATAACAATAGTCAAATTAGATGTTCTTGCAAATCATCTAACTGATTGTGAGTATAATAAAAACATATTAATTCAATGCGAAAATGGTTGTGGACTGATAGTTTCAAAGGATAATCATAAAGTAAGATTTTATTTAAAAAATTAAATTGAGTTTTAAGTTTAATTTAAATATTAAAAAAACAACAAAGGATCATAATTGTATTCAAGCATTAAACAACGAACTTAATAATGTTAAAAATGAATTAGAAAAATATCGAAATGATGTCGATTTTTATAAAACTGAAATATCTACACTTCAGGTAAAATATATTGATCTTATTTTCAAAAATTATATTTCTTTTTTTTTCTGCTAAATTCAAGGAATTTATTCGTCTTAATCGTGCTAATACTTCAACAATATCATATTCTTTTGAAGATATAGAAAATCATGAAATATTACGGTATGAAAATAACTATACAGATAAATATTTAAATTAATAATTCCAGAACATAGCTTCAATCGAATAATGATTGCATCTTATGAATACAATGCTCGTATCTACTGACTGATTAGAGATCTAACCATTTTTTTTTCGTTTGGAACTAATCCATAGATCTTCTAAGTATTCGAGATGTTGATAAAAGCTGTTTTCTTTTTCTGAATCGATGGACCATGAATTCTATCTGATGTGACTGGCTAATGGATAGAACAAATAGTTTTTTTAAAGTTCTGTTCGAAAGTTTTAGAATCTATTATAGAACACTTACGAGTTCATTGTTTCGTAATATGCACCCAGGGAACATCATATATGCAAATTTAACTAAAAGTAGAAATCTAACAGTATAATGAATAGCAACATACAATGAAAAAAATTCACATCATCTAGTTTTCTCTATCTGATAACGTTAGTAATCTTTTTTGTAAAATTGTGACTATATGATTATTCAACTGATACGAACTTCCCTTACATTATCTATCATAAATATATACTTGATTTTTTGATGAAGCACTCGACACTAAATACAAACTGAATTTGAAATTAAAGTAAGGTTTGCACTTGAAACAGATCGGATTCGGTTCTGAAAGAATTCAAAGTTCTATGAAAAACATAAACTCTTTAGGATATTATCCGACACAAAACCTTAGAAATATAATTTTCAAAGAAATTATTTCGATAAGTAATCCATGGAAAAAACTTGGTCCCGTAATCAATCCATAATCTATTCTAATTAGCAGGGTTACGAATCGGACAGTTTAATATGAAACGGGTCAGTCAACTGTCATGTCTATTAGAGATTTATTGCTTATTATATCAATGAAAACACTTTCTCAAACTATTAAAGTTAACACACAAATTTAAATAATATTCGGTTCACTGATGAAAATTTTAAGTTAATCTTCTTTCAGTGAGGTTTTTCGTTTCACAACAATAACAATGATTTATTATACATATCAATAGATAGAAATTCTCAATATTGAATTACTCATAAAAATACAAAAGCGATACTTTATTTCATAAAAAAATCTTTATTAGAATTCCATACTCAGATTGAATACTCCAGACATGGAATATTAACCATCAAAATGTTGGTATGATTAACATTATTCATACAGAAGTTGATCGTCATTATAGAATACCCACATGGTGGATAGAATAATTAACAAGTTCTCAGTTCTGATTGATTGATTAAACTAAATATATTTCATTATTTAACTAGCAGACATCAGAGATGTCCATCGCGGCGGCACCTTATTTCTGGAAGACATTACAAAAGCTGAATGAATTTGTACAAAAATTGAGTGTTCACAGACGTAACACTCTAAGACTCAATGAATTCGAAACTTTTTTTCGAGTACCATCGCGGCAGCAGCATACTTTTTGGAAATTCATCGCGGCGCGGCAGCGGCAGATTCCGAGCCGCGATGGACATCTCTGGCAGACATATTGTTACAAAGAAAAAAAGAAACATTTTTTTNGAAATACGATTATATACGCTGGTTAAATTGACTTAATCTACAACGTAAACTGAAATATCTATTTCAAACATCTGGCATATTCATATATCAACAAAACTTTATTCTACGCAGTTTTCATTCGCTCATGTAACGAAGCAAATAAATAATCATTTACTTTCTTTATCATTTTCTTCTCGTCTTAATGCAATATGCCTTCATGCATGATAGAGTATAACTCATGTGATTAGTATAAAATGTCACATACGAGCTGCATTCATCGTTACTTTTTTTTACTTTTAGCAAATCATTGACTAAACAGAAAAGACATACAAAATGGAAGGTCTTGCTGGATATTATGGTGCTACTAGAGGTCCCAATCCACGTGAGCATTTTTTTGATCATAGATTATCAATAATGTATTGTTTGCTATGTTTCAGTTGGCGCGGGCTCGGGAGTTATTGGTTCTTCAACCGATCCAAATTTTGTTAATTCACAAACTACTACTTACTCCCCTGGTCCTGTAATCACTTACCCAACTCATATTCAACCAGGTGGTCATCCTTCACGTTCCGGTCCAACACTTCCTGGCAACATCAGTGGTTATTAGAGTGTACTTATCAAGCTTCCAGCATTGACTCTACCTTTCGAGTAGAGTCATGCTCTTCTTTCAACTTTAATTATATGTCGGAATTCCTTCTGACGTGAATTGTTATTATTGCATTGGCATCTTATCTGGCTTTCTTTCTTCTTTATGACTAATGCATCAGAATAACACCGTTTTTTAATCATCTTTCTTTTTCATGAAACATATAATTAAGTAAAATAAACTAAATAAGGAGTTCAGGATAATAATACTGAAGTCCTCATAATAGCATATATTTTTAATAAAGTTGTAGATGTCAATATATGTGATAACAGTGAATATACTCTTTGGTGTAGTCGCAAGCAATTAGATGACCAAAAGAGACATGGCAATATCGAGGCTGAATAAAGATATTCAAGAAGGTCGATTGATATTTCTCACGTCAATCGATTTCGGACGATTCGACATCAGACACTTAACAAACATTTTAGGAGAATCAAAATTGAAATCGATCAAATGAGTCATTCATTGAACGAATGTTGTAAAAGAATGTCGATCGAGAAGTGATTCTTCAATGTATATCTCACTTTTTTTTGCTGGTTGAAATTCAACATATCGTTCAAACAATTCTTCTCTTGGATTGTATATTGGTTGGTACAATATCTGTACATGTACACTACCATTTCATTCATTTCGAATCGTAAAACCACACACGAGGCATTAAATAGCAAGGTCAACCATACTAACACGATATATTTTTGGTTACTGTTCGTATGATTTTGTTTTGATTGCTTGATAAAGCTGAAAAAAAGAGTGTGGTAGAAAAATACGAAGTACGCTTTATCTCATTACTTACCAATATTGACCGAGAGAGGAGGGAAAGGAAAGAGAAAAAAAAAAATGATTAAAATCTTTCAACTATCGTCAGTGTATATATTGATTTTCGGTATGAGAAAAAAAAACAGTGTACTCAACAAAGAATAAATGGGTTATATTCATTGACGATGAAGATGTGTTGGTGGGAAGATGAATGAAATTCGGACCAAGGGTAGTTGCGGTTGAAGATCCAATGAATCTCTCAATATATGATCTTTGCCATCAGATTTTTTTTTCTATTTCAACGCACTGACCTGTATCGGTTCACAGTTTCTGACGAGCGATAACATAGAATTTAGTACGGAAAACGAAATCTATGTTAGACTCAACATTTTTATGATGTTTTTGTCTTTTAAATAAACAAATATCAAGAGGCGAAAGCAAGATTTGTGTCGGTTTTAGGTCAACATGAAGAGTGATTTATTATTGAAGGAAATATTAAATTACTCATCGACTCTTTCATCAGTACTTTTATTGATAAGTACCTCAAGCTGAAAAAAAATAACCGAGATACTCATGATTTCAAAAAAGTCTTTTCTTTTGCACATAATAGATAAAACTGAAATACATTGAGAATATTTTGAAAAATAAGAAAATACTTTTTTAGTTTATTTTTTTTTCTCAATTGATACATTATACAAATCTACATTCGATTTTTTATTATCATTCTACATTTTGACTTGCAGTTCTTCTTCATTTTTGTAGAGTATAAATGCTGTTCTTTCATACTTGCTTCACGTGTCGTTGACTTATGATTGAATTTGAATTTACAAAAAATATTTTCTCTAGAAGTTTATGATTATCAACTGTATACTTCTTTTATAGAGTTGCTGAAATTTCCTAGTGATTTTATGTAGATTTGTTTTTACAATATGTAGTTTAGTATAGCTATATGTGTACTGAACAGTGAGGATTTATGAAGTTAAGGATCGAAGACACTCTGCTTGATGTTTGTTCTCACCTTCATAAACACTTCAGATATTCAAAGATCTTCCGTCAGTAGTTAGGTACTGACGCAACATTATATTGATAAACTTGTCTTGTTCACTAAAATAAATACACTAACCAGAGAATCTCATTTTCTATCAGTTATTTGTATTTTTCTATGCATTTTATTTATTGTTAATCCGAAAATAAAATGAAGATTTTTTTTGGATAGTGCAATTTAAATTATATGCAGCTGCAATAAGTCTCTGTTTTTCATTGCATCCCGCCTATTTTCGTGTGATGTCTGTAGCATCATGAGTAGTATGATTTCCTTATTGATTGAATTCAGACAAGCAGAAGGTGGATGTGTAGGTAAAGAGAATTTCTAGAATTTTGACGCATTCATGAATATGTATGCTATTTCGTCTTTCAGTTTAGACTAGAAACATGAGTTTAGAAATTAAAATCTATCATTGTGATTTGCTTCATTTGTATTATAATTATACTGTTTTGATTCCTCATGTATTTGGCTTTATTTCACGTTCACCCTCAGTTTTGAATCTCAGTATTGATTAAATCATCAGAACTGAACACAACAAGTTTTTAACGTCTTAGAATTTGATTATAATTTAATAATTCTGAATAAACTTTCATCGGGTCAGTCGGTGTGTCATGGGATGTAAAAAGCAGTTGATTGATCGAAATAAATTATTAGCTTAATTCTTGCATTTATTTTTGAAAGTAGGCTTATACCATACTTAACTATTTCTATTCAATCATCTATGAATTCAAGAGAATATCTATTCGAATAGGCACAATTTGAAATATAAACCAAAAAATTGTCTAAAACTTCGCAAAACAAAAAGGATGGTAACTTGATGTACAAGTGTGCAGGCAATTCTGAGAATTGATTGTTCTACTATGTGAATGTTTATAAGAAAGTCACAGTTCCATGAGTAGAAAAGAAATCAGAAGCGAATGGAGAAATGATAATCATTCGTCCTAGATGGAAACTACATCGATATCCTAGTGAATATGATCTTGAAAATTATTTATACATTAAACTGTATGTTTTTAGAAAGCACATGCGATTCGTCGATATTGTGTAGAAAGCTAATAGAATTCATTTTATATCTGTACTTAACTGCCCATGATTAAGATAAAAATATCTTTATATGTGATGCAAAATTTGAATTGGTATATAAGTATTATAGAGTATGTTAGTGTTATGTAAGTGGCTACTCTCACTTAATATGAGCGACAGTTATACTGACAAGCTACCATTACTATTAATATTAAATATCTCTCCTAGTACCTAATTCATTTTGTATTCGTATTTTCATTTTTGCTCCTCAAATTTACAGCATATGTTACATATTTCGCTTGTTCAATGTTTTGCACAAGAGAGAGAATCAAGGTTTTTCGGTACTTTTCTTATAACTTTCTCAATCTACATAAATAGCAATACAGAATTAATTCCTTCTATTCTAAAAATACATTATATAAATGTTGTGTTCATCCATTTGTACTTAAGACGATTATATCATGAAAGAGAACGATGCGCATAAAAACAATAAAATTGGCAAACCATTACGAATGACTCTTGATGAACATTTTTTGCAGAGTAAAAATGGATAGAAAGTCAATATTGTTAAGTTAATGTTCCCGATAACATGAGAGACTGAAATATGCTTCATAAATAATAAATTTTTCCATTGCTTTCGATTAAGTAAAAAAAATGAACTCTGTTTTCTTTGTTGAACAATATCATAACTTTATGATTTAAATTTGTTATAATTTGCTCCCATGAATATATATTAAGGTTTAGTAAAAATGATGCAAAAAAGGGAACATTCGAAGAAGAAAAAGTTCTGAAAAATAAAAATCTACAAACATAAAATATTTCTTTGTTTTTATCAAGAAATAAAAACAAGACTGGTTCCAATCATCGATCTATTATGATTGTTATACGCAAAAGTTCTTTATCTTGAAATTAAATATTCAACACTTGAAAATAGCTCACTATATTTATATTGCCAAATATGTTTACTCGATTGTCGACTTTGATGATGAGTACTTCAAATTGTATATTTATTAATGATCAGCTCAATCAATGTAGTACATTTTCATCGATTAAGCTGGTATTCAGATTGCAATTGATCAGGTTCTGGTAATTAAGTTTATGAAATGAATCCATATATGCTTTCAGATGATCACTTCTACGAAATCAACCATGATGAACAATCGAGCGTTGATGAGCATAAGTGAGAAGTTAGATCAAGTAAGGCATATCAGTGCAGATTCAATGAAAGACAATAATATGAAACTTACACTAGAATAGGGTAATAGGAAAGAGAGATGAAATTATAAGCATGAAACATAACAGTTGAGTATACGCAATTCAAAAGAATGAATGCATTAAACGTACATAAGCGTATTATCTGAACATATTCTTAGTTTTCTTTTTAAATGAGTAAAGCAATGAGATTAAAAAATCTCTACTCAAATAGGATTTATTTGAAAAGAGCAATAAACTCAAAAGATGATATCTGTACCGGAAACAGAAAAGTTCATCATAAAACTTTCACTTACTATTTATCGCAGAGGTGGTCTCTAATCCTCTTACAAATATTAACGTTTTACAATCTTTGATAGAATATGCAAAAGAAACTAAATATGAATAGAAATCTTGTTTTTTATTCACAATAACACACTAAAGAAAAGAAGATTTAAATTATATAAAGACAGAGAAAAAGAAAAACAAGTACTGAAAAAACAAAGAATGAAAATCAGAAACGACATACATTAAATTATCAACAGGTAAGACAAAGAAAATTATATCAGTTAGAATATTTTTTTCCTAATCTTCATCTTGATCGGAAAAGTTACTTTTCGAATGACACAATATAGAAGATTGTCTGTATTTCATCTATAGGTTATTCAAAACATAGTTGCGCCTTATTCTTCTATGATAATAAAAAGATTACAAATCAACCGACGTTTAGTTTCGCAAATGAAAGATCAGAGAAATTTAAATGACGACTTTCTTTCTTAAGCGTTTTTTCAAGACCATGGCTCAAGACTCAGTATATGATATTTTTTTTCGGACTACTCAGTTGTACATTGTCATATGATATACTCACTGATTCTGACTTTTCAAAATGAAAAACATTAAAAATGCAGTTGTGACTCGTGAGACGATAAACTTATTTTGGAGATTGTTCTAAAATCTTTGATCCCAAACATGATTCTTGTTATTTCGAAGAATACAGGATATTACGCTCTAAAAACCAGTATTTTTCTATGGCACGCATTGTTTTGGTGAAAAAGTTTAGATATACTCCTTGTAAGGCAGTCGTGTCCTAGAGAAATAATGAGTCAATTATCGTTTAGCATAATTCAATAGTTTTATCGCTTTGTGCGAGTTATAAGAGAATAATCCTGTGAGAGCTTCTTTTCTGATATAATAGCGAACTGATAAGATGCATTGATAGTTACGTTTCTTTCTATTTTTAATCATTCATATGCACGGTTTGGATTGTGATGATGAATAACTGTTTTTCTTTAAATTGCAATGATAAAAAACTTCGCAATACCGATCAATGACATTATTGGAAAATCAATAGTGAACTTTTTGTTTTTAGATTCAGTTAACATGAGCAATCGTGTTTTGTTACCTTCTATATTTAGAATATCTTCTAGATTTTCAAAAAATGTGCAGAAAAACTGTATGTTCTAAATGTGGCAAGCCAACATGGGCAGGTGATGTGAAGACCGATTTCAATCTACCTGAAAATTACTTAACACGTCTTTTATTCTTTTAGGTTGTGGTAAACATATTGAACATGCATTGCAAGATGTACCCATCAAAGATCGATGCAAATGCTCAAAAGATTCAAGAGTGGGAGCGTGTATTATTTTGCGTAAAGCTTGAAGACTGATCACATCATGCTATGATTGATTGATGCATAATAAAAGCAACGATGAACATTACTCGAAATGAATATTGTCACATATATGTAGGGTGTGGATGTAAATATGGATCTTCTCTTCACCCCCATCCCACACCCCTTTAGGGCTGAAATGTGGGACTTACATATGCACTCTAGCCTCATTAAACTATTTCAAAACGTAAAAAGACAAATCTCTTTTAGACTATAGCTGTTTTGCAGGATAATCGATGTCCAGAATAATGGCCTCTCTAATTTCTGCATTTCGAACAGAATTTTTTTTATTTTTATTTTTCTACAAGCGCGCTATTCCTTGTTTGCATTGTTGCTATTCGCTCATTATTTCTCATTTTTTTAAAATTTCGTTTTCTTAATTTAACATTCTTATTATTATAATCATTGAACTAATTGACAAATAAGTATGTTTTACATATTCATGATATCTCCAACAGACTTTATACACTGTCATATATATTAATCAACTCACAAATAATATTATTCATTATCTTTCAAAATTATAACTTGATCAATTTTGAAAAAAAACTCTAGAAAAACTCACGCCTGTTATTCTCGGTTGCTAAGTGTCTGTAATGGGGAGGGAGAGCCGCGAAAGCTTGTCCACAAAACTTACACTCACTAGTTTCTTCGAAAATATATGTGAGTTCCACAAAAATTATGATGAAGAAATCTACACTGTGAACGCTGCTGGAAAAGAATATGCATCAGAAGTAAATAAATGAAACGACGTCGCAAAAATTAGCAATTTTAGTAAAAAAGAAGTCCTATATCACATCAAACATTTGATAAAGATGCAACAAGGAAGTTTTTTTTTGAAAATTGCTCTTTATTGCTACGCTCGGAAGCGCTTACATGGGAATGAAATTGAAAATTAAAAATGGAATATTACAACAGTTAAAAAATTTGTATCAACATGTTTAGAAGTTCATATTTTTGATAATAGGGTATCATATTATAGTTTAATCTGTTTCAGGAGGAAACAAGAAAGCTGATGAGCATATGTATATATTGCAGTGTGCAGTNTGGCAAACTCATGGTATGTTGGTGCGAACATCGAAGGCAAACCTAGAGTTTGGATGCCATACATTGGCGGCTTCAATCGCTATCGAGAAAGATGCCAGGAGATTGTGAATAATGGCTATGAAGGTTTTACTTGTAAATGAAACATTCATGATGAATATAGTGAAAAATTTTGCCTAAATGATTGCGACCAGCTAAATTTGTAGTATCTATGTCATTCTCTCTCATTCTTCTTAATAAATGATCACAATATAATGCTGAGAGAGTCTTTCGCAGAAACATGAAAATAAGAGTACAGAGATGTATAAGCGATATAAGCCTATTAGGATTTGCATGAGGATGCAAGTGTCGATATGGACCAGGATACTCTCTTAATTGAAGAAACATACCTTCAACTGTAATAAGTCTCTCTTCACCTTACTAAAGAACTAGTCATATGATGATACGATCATCTGAATATTCTCATCATCATTCGAAATAAGCATCTTGAAAAAATCTGACCATTAATGTACATGATTTACAGCTAATTGAAAATAAGTTCATTATTTACTCACACTAGGATGGATTTATTTAGTAACACTTATAACTTATTGCTTCGTCAAGATGGCCGCGGTGCTGTAATTCGAATGATAGATGAGATGTTTAAACTGGAGTTCTTTATCGCGATCGAAATTTGGTATTGGATCATAATAATCCGTTGACTCACTTCGATCATTATTTGTTTGTCGCGGTAAATCAGGATGTCATCGTGGCGACCTATGTAAGTTAAAATGTGAACACTCAATAATAAAGCAATAATTATATCTATTTTAGTGGATGGATAAAATTCTGGATAAAGAGAAGGTTCTCGGTCAGATGTCCCATCAGTTCGCGCTGATGTCCACGGAAGTTAGTAATCATCAAAAGTATCAACGTCTTGAATATAAGGTGTGGATACGGCTTGTGAGTGAGGTCAGTATGCTCAGACCGCCGCCCAAATTCACATGCCCACACCCTAGCCTACAAGGAGAATAATTATACATTAAAAGTTGCTGACGGTCTAGTAAAAGCTGTCAAGGAAATTAAGTGCGCAAATGTAAGATGAAAGATATCTAGATTGAACAGAATTAAAGTTAAAAACCACTAACTACCTTTTCTTGACGATCAACAATACATTCATCATGAATCGAGATCCATCATTGTATGGTAGAAATTTGTGAGTGCCAAACTTGGAGGTCGACTCTCGATGACAAGCATTATTCATTTAAAAACAGGTAACACTTGAATACTTTTTCAAGGAATTCTGATGATATAAGAATAAAGAGCTGTAATTTTTATCATTAGAAAGAGTATACTTATGCCTGTACATACATGCTCAAAGACAATTAGTCATCAAATGATTAATCTGATTATATCTTGCCAACATTGGGAAAACAATATGATGCAATTATTTCAAATTGGATTTTGATTTGTAATATGAAAGTTCGACAGAGAAGGTCTCTTCTTTCGATACACACGATATCGATATTGTTAGCTTATTCTATTCGACAATGACACGGGTTGTGCTCATGTGCAGATGTGGATGTACTTATGGGCATGAACAGTGGTTGAAAAGAAAAAACACGTCGATATCATGGATCTACACTCTAAACTGCACATATATCTCCAATTAATGGAACGACTTAACACTCTGTATAGTTATCGTTTTATTTAATTAGCAACGAAGAACAAAAGAAGAAGACGGCTTGGAATTTCGTTCAGAAGAATATGTTGAAATAATGCAAAAAAGTTTAGCTTTTATATGTTTACATTATTGAAACATTGCTTTCTCCTAATAGGAGTTAAAATATTTTATTCGCAGCAAATAGTTAAGATAATATTCATGATATATACGGCATAATAGTATCACCTTCTTGTGTTGTGGAGAAAGCAAACTGTATAAGCCTGTTGCTATGGGCATTTTGTGTCACACTGGTATTTCGTGCAAACTCGATACCTTGCCACTGTTGATATTCAACCAACATATGGTATCACGAGCTGTAGCGTCCTTTATCTTAAATTGATAAGAAGACATTGTTTTTTTTTGAAGTGGCTTGTCATTTAACAACTGACACGAACAGCTTTCGACTCTGCCTCTTGAGTATCCTTGAATTTTTCTATATACTCATTATGTTTTTTTTTGTGGCAATCAGTTTGTTTGCAACTTGCATGTCATTGAAATGGGCCTTTTCTCGTTCACATTCAACTTCATCGACTATTGATCCAACACTTTTCGAACAATTTAACCGATTGCTCCTATCAAAGAGTAATGCCCAAGAATCTCATCATTTACCGGCTGTGTTGGTGGATTTGAAAGCCTTTGATAGAAACGTGGCTCTTCTTCGTCATCAAATGTCTTCGCATACAGGAACAACGATACGTATTGCCTCAAAATCACTGCGTGTTCCTTTCTTATTGCAACGTATTCTATCATCTGGTCTGCCATTTAAAGGGCTGATGTGTTTCGCTGTGGAAGAAGCTCAATTTTTATCAAGCTTAGGCTTCGATGATTTCTTAATTGCCTATCCTTCACAGCAGCTATCAGATTATGCAATTCTGAAAGATTTACACGATCGTCAGAAGAAAACAGTGAGCATTGTGGTCGATCATCCAACATCGATAAAGGAATTGAATCGTTTCATGGAGGGAATCAGTCGACCATTTCCGATTATCTTAGAATTCGATGCCTCGTTCCGAGCCTTAGGTGGACGCGTTCATATAGGTGCACGTCGGAGTCCAATACGAACCATTGCTCAACTCATTGAAATGATCGAATTCATTCAGCGATTACCATTTCTCCGCTTAGAAGGTTTCATGGTCTATGAAAGTCATATTGCTGGCATAGGTGATACAAACCCTAATAATTTCTGGTTGAATCCATTGATTCGTTACGTCAAACGTATTTCGATATCTCACATTCAACAACTTAGACGAGAGATGAGCCAACTCTGTTCCAAATATGGCTTGACCATATTGAATGGAGGTGGAACCGGCAGTCTGATGGCGGCTTTGGAGGAAAGCTCGGTTTTGACGGAAATCACTGTCGGTTCTGGATTTTTTCAACCTCATCTATTTGACCATTATCAGCAAAATCAAGCAATGCTCAATCAATTTGGTTCGACATTTGTGCCATCCTGTTACTTTGCTCTGCCTGTCGTGCGCGTATCTGATGAAGGAAAATGGGTAACATGTGCTGGTGGTGGATATGTTGCATCCGGTCGACCAGGATGGGATAAAGTGCCATTACCGGTCTTTCCTTTGGGTTTGACATTGAATGATAGTGAAGGGCCAGGTGAAGTACAAACACCATTAAGAATTGATCCGACTCGAAGAGATGAAACGTTGAAGATCTTCGAACAAAATCGAACGGTTTATTTTCGACATGCCAAGGCTGGCGAGTTGGCTGAACGATTCATGTTTTTTTTTCATAGTAGCCGATGGACACATTGTTGAAATGGCTAAAACTTATCGAGGATATGGGAAATGTTTTTCCTGATTCAATAGTAGGACAAAATGAACTTTGACTGGGCATGCAACTTCTTTAAACAAATCATTCACTCTGGTGTTATATTAAAAAAACATTCAAATAGAAGTGTCACCAACATGATCGTCTAAAAGGCATACTCATCTATCGAGATATACGAGAGACTTGGCGACGACTATCAAAATAGATAGTAGAAACAGTTCTAGACCTATGGTATTCCCCCCCCCCCCCCAAACAATTCTTGACAAAAACTGATGAGATTGAAATTGGATTTTTTATCAAAACTATCGTACGATCATAATCGGTTTTCCGTCAAAATATTTTGCATTAATGTTTCCGGTAACTTTTGTACTATAGGGATAAATAGATGAATTTCACACGCATTCGACGAAAAGAATATAAAATAGTAATTCATTGTTGATGACATCATATCATCCTTTCATTTTCATGTGAAACATTTTGCTAGATGACATGAAACGTTATGATCTCAATCAGAGACTGTTTTCTACTTAGTTCTGTTGTAAGTGATGGACAACTATTTACATTAGTCTTCGTGTGGATGATTCTACCCGTAATATACTCAGTTTATAATGATTCTTGATAGTTATCAACGGTGCTATGGTGATCGTCAATGAGATCGATATGATTGTGTTTGCAGAATGAAAATAAATGAAATAGTTCAACAACGACAATTCAGAAAAAAGACAAATCGACAATAAATTAGGTTCGCGGTGAATGATATTTGATATAAACGTTTCAAATCTATTCTAGTCTGATCGCTCCATTAGTCATATATATTGCTCATGGTATTGTATAATGATCAGTAGACATCTTATTTTGAAATTTCTATTTCTCGATATTAATCTTATGATCATACATGGTTTCTTATGTTTTGTCATCATCTACGAATGACCTTAAGGCATGATGCAATGCATGAAAAATGACGCACGCACACAATCAACCAAATTTTTCCTTGATCCTATAGTACATTTTCGTCGAGTAAACATTGAATAAATATATATTGACATCGACTTGTCACTTTCGTTATTACTTGGCGACAGACAATAGGATTCACCGAATAGTTCGACGAGCATCGATGAAATTTTCCTTTGTGAAGAATTGTACAATCTCATGAGTCAACAGTGAAAGAACAATGATGTGTCGACATTGACAAAGATTATAGGCTCAATAGATGATCTATTGCATCTAATGTTTTTGACAAACTATCTCTATCTTCAAAAGAAATAACATAAAGACGATATTCGTTGACAAACTTCATAGATTGCTTTGAATCACTGTCCGTAGCAATGAGGATGCAATAAAAAATTCGGCAAAAAGAATATCATGTTGAGTGCATCATATTTATTTAAGCTCTACTGTGACTGGGCCAAATGTGTCGAAACCGCATAATGTCTCTGTTATGACGGTAGAATAAAAACGATGTACATACAACTAAAGTGATGAGATTGTTTATTTTCTAGTTGTTATTAAAGATTTTTGGTCATATTAGATTGAAACAGGATCAAAATGATGTTTCTAAGCGGAAAAACAGAGATTCTAACTGTCAATATCATCATTCGTCTGGTCCCAGTGATGTTTTCAACTGTTTATCGCTGTTTTTCATGATCCCATCGATGTATTATTTTTCGGTTTTAATTAGCAACGTAGAACAGAAGATCAGGAAGATATTGTAGAAGATAGAGGCAAAAGCATCGAGTATATACTTGTTGAATCTGTTGAGACGATGGAACACTTTTTTTACCAAGTTCGTGTATGACGAAGTGTAGCGATGCAAAGAACAATCATTTAACGAAAGGAAGAGAGAGTGATTATTCCTTTCTCTCACATCAATAATCGTCCTCATCCAACTCCCACCCAAGTAGTAGTTTCAAGTTTACGGGTCATCTTCGCATCGAATGAAGTGCACAAACTTTCCATAGTTCAACTTGAGCCTTGAACAGCACAGTAACATCTTCCATGATTTCCAAGCATTCAACTAGGGATTGGCCCACATGCTTATTTCGTTTATCATCCATTAGAAAAACATGGAACACCCGTTTCATGATAGTTGGTGGAAGTTTTACTAGAAAAAAACGTTGATTGCAAACCGAACACAACTAGCAATGAGCTAGATACAGCTCGAAATTTTTTCTATGTTCATTAATCGCATCGATGGCTAGTATTACATGTTGCAATTTTGAGAATAGAATTGTTGATTTATTTCATCTGTACTTGACAAAATCAATATACATAAGATATTTATCGTCATAAAATCAAGACAAATATATTATTTATATTTATGGCACAAAGATATAAAATAAAAAGCAAAATGATTTGGAAAATATAAATGATAAATCAAAAAAATAATCTTGTCTATGTACTTTTTTTGTATTTATGGTATGAACATTTTTTTCAGGTATCTAGAAAAAAACAAGTATTCGTTTTTCACTAGAAAAAACCTCTCTTTTTTATTTTACTTTCTTTATTTTTGAAATATTAAAAGTTTTTATTGTATTTACCTTTATTACATAAAAGTAGAACTTTTATTTTCATTCATTCTTTGTTATAAATGACAATAAAGATAAGCCAACACGTCTATTTTAAGAGGTGCTTATGAAATCCAGATAAAATGAAATAGTTGAAAATAAAAGTAATATATTCATATAATTTATTCGTTTGTGTAGGTAAGAGCTGATGACGTTTATAACGAAATAGTTAAGATTATAATCTATCCCGTGCGTATTTCGAAACGTTTTAGAAGTAATGCAAAACAAGACATATAGTCAGAGGTGTTCCGAGGTCACTAGGATTGAGAGGAGTCGACGACTCAAGAGGTCGATGAGAGAATTGTCGCTAAACTTTATCAAAATTCGGGGGGGCGGGGGATGAATGAACGATTTTTTTGAGAATTAGTAAGCAGAAAGCCGACTAAAACGCTGGAACTTTGTTGATGAAAAACGAAAACTTTTCAAAATTGGGGGAGGAGGGTTACCCCCCTCCGAACATCCCTGTACACAGTTTTGTCGACAGTTTTATATTTTCAATAAGATATGTGTGAATAACAATCAACTATGATAGGATTATTCATTTCATATAATAAATCTATTAAATCAAACTCAACTTGGTTAAATTTTAATGATAGAGATCCAGTCTGAATGTTAGAATCCGGTTCGATTTCGACCGATAGTGACAGTTATTTTTTAAATTTGTTGAGAATAAAGTAAACGCATTTATCTCATAGCAGTATCGTAATATAGAAAAACCGGAAACCGCCTATTAATCTGTTTTTAGCATGGACAAGTATTGACATGTTTAGTTTTTTGAATGCGCTCAAACGTATCAAGTTACAATGCTTATAGACGCTCAGAAACGCGTTAAGAGCCTAAGTATGGATTCATGAGCAGTAAAAAGAAGAGATCACCGAGGTATTCTAATTTCAATAAAAATTAATAGCTTTTCGTATAGAATCTACTACTTAGATCCTTATTATAAAAATGAATCAGTTTGTGAAATTCTGAACGGCTACACGAAGAAATCACAACAACAAGATAATCATCATGGGTTGAAAACTTAAAGAGATATTTATCAAAATTATCCTTCTTGACACACGTATCATAAAGAATCATTCATAGACGCATGTTTCGGTTTCTTCTTCTTGTTCAACTGAGTTAATAGAAAGTTCATGCGTTTATCTAAATGAATTAAAAAAGTAATATTTTACTTTTAGCTACTATCTTCTAAACTTAATATCATCACACACAGTATTTCCTCCAATCATTATAACATTCCAATGAAGGCAAAGCACGTTGAAATCATGAACACTTTTTCGTACAGATGCAACTTCCTTTTTTAAGTATTTATCTATACTAACTAAACTAGTTGTATAACTATACATTCAACTGTATTTCAAAAAGCGATGCACTCGAACGTATTTTGGCAAATTCGATGTATTCACAAGGGCATCCTGTGAAATGCATATTTTCGACCCCGTCAATTAGATATCGTTCACTGGAAGAAAGGTAGCTACTTTTTATCATTAAACGTGATCAGAGGCATAAAATGACATGAATGCGTCGCAACGCATTCTAGAAAAAAAAATTAAAATGTGTTTGATGATTACATGGACTGTAGAGTGTCTGAGTACGGTTTTTGCAGTGATTCGAAAACGAGCTATGTCGGTGATGGGATGATTTCACTAATAGTCTGTACGTCGAGAGAAGTGTACAATGTCAAAAATCACATGGACATAGCCAGAATTAAAAGAAAGAGATGAGTGGTGAGAATCACACGATGAAAAGTAGACGGATCTGTGGGTCGTGAGTCGAAGAGACAAAGCTTGGCAAATTTCGATTATATGAACTTGCGTTTGAATTGAAATATACAGTATAGCCATGATAATTGAGATCCTAGAAGAGTTCTCCTCAAAATTATGCTTGTTTCTCAGAGATGTCCTATCATGCCTGAACAATTTGTCGCGGTTGTATAAATATGAGATGTGGATAGTTGTCAGTGTGGCTGCAGATCTTTTGTGTATACTCATTGACGTTCTAAGTCATGCACATGCATCCACATTCTGGCACATAACTGTATTTTTTTGTTCGCTGAAACCGAGAAAAGATTGATTTTCACTTGAAACGTGAATCATGTTTGTCATGATGAGCATAAGAATATTTGTCTAAATATATTTATTACTTAATCTTTAGAAAATATAAATATTAAGACAACAGCAATTTTTTCTTCTTCTCATCATTACACAGGTATTTGCGAAAGAAAAGCGACGAGTGTCATACATTAAAATATAGTATTAAATATCATATCGAAGAGATATTCGGGTATTTTTGCAAATATATATTGTTGCAAGTGGCATAGAAAAACAAAGCAAAAGACATTTGAAGAACAGTGACTAATGGCGGTAAACAAACTTTTCTTTGACGTCAATAATACCACTGTAGGCCCTATTATTTTCAGAGATAGTAAGTTTTTGATTGATCTTCATTATTGTCTACTCTTTAACTGCATATATCTTCCAGATTGTTCAGTATATAACCCATGTGGACGAAACGGTCGTTGTTACAATAATCTTCGAGGTGAATGGACGTGCGTTTGCAAGTTTTGGTGGAATGGAACTTTGTGCAATGAAAGTGAGTCCAATCGAAGGGCTATCATGAAGAATGATCCTTTGATGAGACGACACGATAGAAAATGCAGCTCGCTGCAGAATAAAATCAAATGAAGGAACTTCTCTAAAGGAATCGAATAAAATTCAGATACGGAAACGTGATGAAACCTCAGATGATTTTTTTTCTAACTGCATAGAATATTTCATGGATTCAATTCTAGTGTCAAGTGGTGGCAAACAAGTCATTACAGTTGGCGTCATGGTGTTTGTGTTGATAATTCTCTTTCATGGTCTACAGTTGTTTTATCGTATTCGTAATAATTGTAAATATCCATCGACAAAGAAAGAAAAGTTAGTTCCGTCGTTTATAAAGACTGATCGCTTCTACTTTCTATTATTAGATCAGACACTTGTAATCGCCATCAAAAATTCTCAGCTTCTCCTACAATTGAACCAATCTTCTCCGATTGGATTCTTTCATTTACTATTGTGATTGGTACTCTCCTACTCGCTACATCAACCCTTATCGTAAAAATGGCCATTTTACAAGATATTCATCATGGCATAATTGATAAATTCAAAAAGAACGAGTCACTATTCTTCCAACGACATTCAATTTGTAGAGTGATGGATGTTCAACAAGAGTTCAATATAATCACTTTTCCTGCTGCCTGTCTACTGATTGTGATTTTCTCTCTGACGACGAAACGAGTATCATTTCACCGAGACAAAATATGCAAAGGATACATTGGTATTCCAATCCCACTCGATTTTTTTGTTCATATCAGACGAACGTTTGCGGCAGTGATATTTGCCGTCTTTGCAGATGAGTTATTAGAAATTGCTAGTCAAATGTTTGCAAAAAGTGGTTCATCAACAAATGAAGGTATGCCATCAATCGCTATACTATTATCCTCGAAAGATATGTTTTATTGATTGAGACAGTCAACATTTCCTAGAGTAGATCATGAATTTTGCATCCATAATTTCTATAGTGCACTATTTACTAGACAACAACATTAAATACTCACCTCATAAAAATATTGAGAAAGAATAAAAGTGAGTATGAATTATTTTGATTGTGATACTTTAGAACATGGATGAAATATTATTTTGTAGTCGAATATGCAAGATCATCATTGATCTAATACCATAAAATGAATCACTCTGATCGCGTCTAACATCATACATAACTTTTTCATTTTTTCTCCTAAATAACAAACTCTCCTACATTTTTGAATTTCTACAAATAACACAAAAGTCTATTCTCTTATTAGGTATCATTGTAACCTATCTTCGTGAAATACTTAAAGTTCTCGTCATCGGTTTTCGTCGTTATCCAACTTTAGCTGCTATTTACATTGATACACCATTCAGTTTAATCTGTGCTTCTTTGTATACATAGCTAGATTTCGGCATCACGATTGTAGACACTGGATTATGCCGCAATGATTTTTATTCAACTGATAAAAATTATAATAGCACTGGCGATACTCGTACCATTAGATATTTGAAATATTATGGTACAGGATCGAAATTATTGTTTTTCCAGCTTCTTATGGATATTCCTCGTTATCTATTTTTGTCCTACATTACTGTCAAACTATTCACACTGCTTATCAAACGAATTCGATACAGAAAAATCGTTGGAAAACGATTGTCACGCGAACAGCAGAACCTTCTCTTTTCATCATTGCCGAATTCAGTTGAATCGCGTTATGTGAAAAATCTTCTGGGAATGAGAACTACAAATGAATCAACAAATTACTTTTCAAAAACATTTCGATTTATTTATGCATGGCGAGATGATTTTCGATTTTCATCACGTGTGGTCTGTACTTATGCGGCTATTTCACTATTACTTTTCTTTATTACGGTACAAGTAAGTATTGCAACAAAGTTTTCTTGCAATGTAACTACATTTTGTTCTATTCTACTAAATTAATCACCAGGCGTTGGTCCGAATCCCTCCGATACTCGTCGAACTTCGTCCACATATTCAAAAAGCAGTCAATTTCCTTGTCATAATCTATTTGAAACCGGATCCAAATTTACAAGCTGGCAAGGATGAGTCATCGAATTTTCGTCTACCTGACTTTTATCGACCGTATGTATTTTCTATTGTTTTCACTCTACTGGTGATAATTTTACAACTACTCGTTATGCTTGCGTCGATTCGTCGAAATCTTCTACAAGCATTTAGTGGTGATCATTCTGAAATCCCAGTACCAAAATCCTCAGAAAATGTCGATTATGTTATCGGGAATTTCCGCTTTGCTGGTACTCTCATTGGTTATGTGATCTTAGGATATGTACTTTTGGGCTTCTTGTCTTTTATCATTGCTGTTATGATTGGATCATTTCTCACATATGGAAGCTCAAGATTCTTAGAGAATATTCTCAAAAAACTGATTCCTTTTCTGCTCATAATTTTTTTCAAGATGTATCTGAACAAAGTTCTGGGTCAATATGTATTTTTACAACATAAAATCAATATTCTGTCGCTTAACAATCGACGTGTATTTATGATATTTTTATATTTCAATATTTTTCTTGATGCTTTTCTCGGTTTATTGGCTGCTTTCATTCGATTACTCAAAACTATTATCGGTAGCATTGTATACATGTGTCGACTAGACTATTCACCGCTCGGTCGAAAATTAGAAACGACTGATTCAGGTTTTAGTGCCTATTGTGGATTTATTCATGTAGAATGTGCCCATCGTCATCCCGTTCTTCTGTGTTTTATCAGTCATCTTCTTCGAGATCATATTTATGAAAAATCTTCCAGATGCTGGTCAAAAGCACGACATAAATGGGTATTGGCAGTTTTTCTCTTGAACAATCCAAAATTAGTTTATTTACGAAAACAATTTCTGAATCGATTACAAGAAAATGAATTGCAAGTCGCTTTGATTGAAACAAAAAATGGGAATGAAAAGGATGTTACATTGTTATCTGTCTTGAACCATCGACCAAGCATTGGTTTGCAGATACAACTGAATGAAACACAGATGCGAGAACAATTCTAATGCTTGATTATATATGAGTTTTTATTGTGTTGTTTGTATTGTGAACAAATAATAATAATGACAATAAGTGAATAATAAGATTATATTGTCATGTCAGTTATTCTTATTGAAGCTTGAATAGGAGAAGTCATCAAAAGAGACAATGTAAATATCCTAAGCCGGTCAGTTCTGTGGGCTTTATATATGGACAGAATATACGTTCATATGCAATTTTGTATTTTATCTACTAAGATGTATTAGAAGCGCCGACTGATACCAACTGTGTCTCGAATGGTATCGTTGGAGATCAAGAGGATTGGGAATGCGGATATGGGCATGAGTACAGCGTGTGAGCACAGGTCTAAGTGTGGAACTTCTCTTCAGCCACACTCACACACCCTTCGAATTGATCATTAGTAAGAATTCAACTTTGTCTTGAAACAAAAGCCAGTTTCAGAATATATTTTTACAAATAAGAATTGTTGTAATGGCAGCTATGGCAAAAAAATCATATCAGAACTGGACTAATTTGGGCTCTGTGACTAATACAGACGACTCAAATGTATCAACACTATATGGGTGTATAGAAACCGACTTAATTCTGTCAGGTTTAAGAAACTTCAAAAATATTCATCCGTTGTGATACAATGCATCATGGTATACAGCTGTAAAAATTACCGACGATTTTTGTTCAGTTTGGACTACATATGTGTCCATCAATTATAGAGTAGAAGTGTTATTCTTAATATGAATGTCTTTTACTGATTCGAAAAGTTTGCTTCATCTTCGATTTCATAAAAAGTATAGAAAGTAATCATGGAATATTCATTTCAACTTAAATGCTGTTCATCGTTATCTTTGTTCAATAATGTATGCAATCAACAGCAATTCACATAGCTTATTTTCTATCAAAATATCAACAATACAAAACCAATGGAATTTTGGATTTTCTGTGTTTTGCGCTGTTTCACCGATAAGATATGCGAACCATTTTCTTCTGCTTATTATAAAACGACATATTGCTGAATCTCGTCATATTCATCGTACAAAAGTAAAAAATATTCATCTGTTACTTGATGGTTGTCCACAATTGTTTCCAATTCTTTATACACCATGACATAGTTCTCAATTTATGTACAGCTTGTATCATGTGACTGCAAGTATTCCAGAACACGGCTTGTTGAGCAATTATGCGGCTTTCTGTTTCAAAAATGTTCTAGGTATAAATAATCATTATATAATACTTTATTTAATTTCATTATCATTTAATCATTTTTGTTATTAACTCAGATTTAATAACTTCAACGAATCATTTCACACGTTGGCATACGTGCGAGATTCACAATAACTTGAAACCGCTCTGCTTGATATTAATTGAATTTGTTTATGTTTCATTCAACAATAGTTAAAAGGATTTCATTAATATTGTTCTGTCTACAAAACATTCAATTTTATCATCCTCAATCAATGAAAATCAACAGTTCATTTTCAACAAGATGACGTAAACAAAACTATGCTCATCAAAATTCGATATCTTCTTCGTCAACAGAATATAAAACTGTTTAAAACATGTTATATTTTTACAAATCGTTTTATTATCATGAGAAATTATTCTTCAAAGTCAAAAGAATGATAATTATTAGTTGTTCTTGCTTGGCGATAAATCTTGTATTGAATTCATACAAAATATCATTCAAGTTCGTCATGGTCAATTATTTTTAGGTATTTGCAAAGTAAACATAACAGATCAACAGTATATTACATTTGACAATGAAAAATGATCATATCTAAATATCTTTTGTGAAGATATTGATATTGACAATAACATTGTCTTGGTTATGATTGCAACTATAAATGAGAAGATTGTATATATTGCAAGGAAAATATTATATATTATGTCGTACACTTAATCTTTGTAAGTTGTTATGTACGTAATTGCTTTGTCTAATAAAATACATAATATTATCAAACATCCACTACTAGAAGACAAATATCAATTTATCGTGTCATGCAAGGTAAATGAGACACAAGTCAGCATTTTTTTTCTACACAAGAAGCACGTGTTCGATAGATTGAAGAGTATACATAAATTAATTTAACATGCTTATATTTTGTGAAGATGATTATGATCTGTTAGAAAGAACCTTGAAAAAGCTGTGGTAGTATACTTGAAATGCATCTAAATGCAACCATTAGTTAAAACATATACAGAAGTATCTTTGAAATTTGACTGAGCACTTTTCATCCCTGTGTTTGGATGCAACCGTATCCCGAAGTATTTATAAATGCTTCTTATTTGCGCTTTGATTTCACACGGTTATGATCACAGCAACGTTTACATGTCTCAACCACCCCCGACGTTGCCGAGCATGGGTGCTGAAGATTCCCATCGCTNGTGATACAGTCGGATGTCCTGATTGCGCTGATGGTGGAGCAGAATGGATTCAAGTTAATTGGACAGAGGGCAGCAAACGAGTGACATTCGAAAATGGACGTGCTATCAAAGGAATTGAAGAATTAATTGGAAAACTACGACAACTGAGACAAGAATATTGATATCAAATTTAAAATTATCTACTGAGAAAAATGAATCAACAAAATCGGAAAAAATTCATGCATTAATATTGTTATTAGATTGAGTTCAACGATGATGAACTGTGAGTTTATTTAAAAATCAAGTTGTAACAGTTAAAATGATCTCTAAATTATTTTTCCTTACTAAATAGGCTATACGAAGAATATTGAACAATACAAATTTCACATCGTTAAACTTATTACAGATCCATTTTGGTCTTGCTTCTGTAAAATTAGATTCTTTCATTTCTTATATTTTCTAGATGTATAATCTAAAAGAAGAGTTTTGTAGAAAAAAGTTTGAACAAATCAGCAGACAACAAAAAGTTTTTAGAGTCTTTTATTTGCGGAATTTTTTCCGATTTTATTGATTCATTTTTCTCAGTAGATAATTTTAAATTTGATTTCCATATTCTTGTCTCAGTTGTCGTAGTTTTCCAATTAATTCTTCAATTCCTTTGATAGCACGTCCATTTTCGAATGTCACTCGTTTGCTGCCCTCTGTCCAATTAACTTGAATCCATTCTGCTCCACCATCAGCGCAATCAGGACATCCGACTGTATCACCCAATGCCTCAAATACGTTCACATTAAGAAGAGAAATAAGTTCTTCCCATTGATTTGATGAGAAAGGAAATGGTTGTCGAATGGGAGGATAGGGTTTTTGCACGAAGTTTGCCTCTTTTGTAGCCACGATCCGTAATGGATTTGATGTCACATTGATCGATTGTTGACAATAACCACGACACATCCCGAATGAAAGTCCACTGGAAATTGATTGAATATTTTTCGTTTCAAACTTGCCATAGGCCACTGTAAAAATTGCAACGATGAGAATATATTGCCATAAAGCTTGCATGATTTTCTTTTAAAAATATCAATTGATCTTATATAAAGCACACTTGAAAAATATTCACTTATAAAAAAGAATGGTGTGTATATTTTTTGTTCTCGATTAAGTTATATATATCATTGATAGTAATCAAAAGAATATCTCAAAAAAGAAAATATTACTGAATTAGCCAGATGAAAAGCATTCGCTTTTCTGAAGGCTTTGTTCTTTCATTTTTATTTAATTCAATTTTTGTAACATAAGATCAATGGATTACTTTCTCTATGACTCAAAAATCAGTATGTATTGTCTTTTCTTTTCTTTTCTCAAGTTTCTAATTGCACTACTGGCTTTGATCGAATAGAATCGATAGAAAATTGCAACCGACTCATGATCTAGATGAAAAGTGAAACCATTAATACATATTGAGTAAGTTTTTTTTTTCATGATTTTCACTCTGCTACATTTTGTAAAGAAAGGAAGGATCATTATTATGTTGAACGATGAAAATATACAATAAATAATTTCAATATTTTGATCGTATCAAACGAATGCAAACGGCACATTATCTGTTATGAGACATATTTGTTTAGTCTTGAATTCTACATCCTATTGTAGTCTTCGATAAATATGTAGGGGGGTGAAGAAATAAATCCTTACCCATAACCGACAACCCGTCAACACTCAGATCCTTTCATTGTCGAAGAACCTTTTCGGGCAGATCAGAGTATTGTCATGACCATCCACCCTTAATCAAGCAACCGTAGATTGGAAGGAGGATTGATGTGAAAAATATGGATGTTGACACATAAAATTCTTCAACAATTCAATCAAGTGCTCAACTCTTGACGCAAGTCTTCAATAATAGAAGTTCGATCTAATCGATATGACTTTCAAATATGTCTTGTCAGGAAGAACTCAATCGCTTTGATCTTAACTTTCGTTCTTCGACTCGAGTGAAATTAATTTATCCATTCGGAAAAAAAATTCCGCGAAAAGTCTTTCAAAATGGGTTGTTGTAAATGTCGTTGGGTAAGAGTGAGGATGTGGCTGTAGACTGTAAGTTCAGAGACAACACACGTCTTCACACTCTACCATCCACATCAATATGGCATCTCTTGGATTCTGTATGACAATTTGAAAGTATGAGGTGACTTGGTGTGATGGATGAGTAAGGAAGAAGAGAAGAACTAGTTGAGAGTGTAGAAGTGTAGGCCATTGGTACACCGCCCTCTCCCCATCTTTCCGCTCAAGCACATCCACCCTCATTTCTTTCATCAAACTTATAGGAGATATTAATATGAAAATGCTTGATGTTGAATTTCCACAATTGATTAGTAACAGGTTGTAGTCCACAATTGACTGCTTGTATATATTTGCTTTTCTTTTAGAAAATACCTTGGACGGAGATAAGATCTTATTAATACTTGTTCGTTTTGAGAATTTATTGTTAGGTCATATAGCAATTGTTGAGTTCTAAGTCGTTCTTACGTATAAAAAAACTTTCATTTTATAATATTGACTAAATACAACGTTCATCTCATTTATCAACAACACTACGATAATTAAAGCTATTCAAGAAGAAGAAAATGATAGATCATGATGAATAAAAAGAAACTACAATCTATTTGATGAGTCAAGAATAAAGAAAAGAAAATTCTATGAAAATTGAAATGCTCTATATCATTATCTGAAAGTGGCCGAAGTTAATGCTGGATGTATGAAAATGAAAATAATTACCGAGCCTACATTGAGAATAATTCGAAAAGCGACTAAACACAAGTAAGAAACAAGTACTGCTTGATTTCCATGAAGGACAGAATCAGATCGAGGTATGACATATCTTTGAGAGAGTACTCCAAGCAAATAGTTAATGTGCATCTAGACTAAAGAGAACAGTAAATGCTGTACAATAACTTATCGGTTGATTAGTTTACTAAAAAAAAAGCTGGAAAAAAATGGTTAAATCCTTTATTTCCTTGATGATGTCTACAACTACGCTATGTTCAAATTAACAACATTCCATATGATAAAGTTTATCTTATTACAACTGTATAACATTAAAATCTCCTATCTAGTATTCATTTTCGTATGAAAAACAAGAAGAAATGAACATCACTAATATATAGCTTTACTTAAGAAGTTGAGTGTGTTCATGTGAGAGAGTGAGGAGAGATCTTCTCTTAAATCACTCGTCATTGTTCTGGAAGGTTTTATGGGATTAGGTGCATAACAAATTAGTGCAAACATCGACAACAAAACTATTTCTTCTATTGGATGATAATAATTAATGACTGACAGTTAAGACATTGATAGTTTCTTAATTGATATGGGTGACTGTAAATACTTTAAAAGTTAAAATGAACTCTCTTTCATACTAACACAATAATTTGATTAACATACAATTGTCTCGCTTTGGAAAGTTGTGAGTACGTAAGCAGCGATGCCTTCCAATTTATAACTGTTTGCACTGATCGTTCCCAGTTTGATAATGCCAATTTCACATGAACTGGGTGTGGGTGTGCGATGTTATCTTCACTTCACCCACACCCACAGAGAGAGAAAAAGAAGAACAATCGACTAATATATTTTAATGGAAAATATTAAGTAGTGTGATAGTATAAACAGAGAACTAAACGAAGAAAAACTATGATCACAAACATGCACTAGCTGTTTGGAATACACTTCAGCATGATTGTATAAATATACTAATCTTAAGGAATTATAATTAGAAAAAGTACACCAGACGTTATGCTTCCATATTTGTTTAAATTATTCATAAGAAGTTTTTCCCAAGTATCTCGTGGTTACAACGAAAACGAATTCTCTTTTTCTGAATCACTTATGCGGCTGTTAGACTGAGTTTCAGTTCAAGATGCAACGAATCAATCCAATGCGTCAAGTCTGATAACTATTTGTTAAGTTCAGCTTGATTTTCAGCCATTTTGCTGCTAATTTCATTTCATTGAATTTTAATAATCTTCATTTTGTGTATTCAATCATCTACATATACCATACAATCGAAGAAATATTGAACATTGAAGGTTATACAATTAATATAATAAATCTGAACTTCGTACTTCAAAAAGGAAGCTATTTGTATCTTTGTAGTTGAAGAAAAACAAGATTCTCAGATTTTTTAAAAGTCTCTTTAATTTATTGTGTAAATAAAAACATAGTATTCGTTTTAAATGATGCTTCAGTAACGATACTTGTCCCAATGTTTATGTGATAGATTGAGCTTTAATTATTGTTAAATCAAGAAGGACAAAAGAGAATTCAGTTTCCGCATTCTGAAAGTGGAGCTAGTGTGCGACCCCAATGACGAAGTGCATTCTTCAATAATTGTTGAGTTTGACGAAATGAAGGTTGAGGACCATTTTGGCTAGCAAAAGAAATACTTTTTTCAATGCCACATATTTCTAATGATTCTAAGTTTGTAGAATCGACTAATTCTTTCATTATTTCAGAATTACCATAAACAGCTTTACCATCAATTAAGACAAGCGAAACATCTTCAGGGGTAGAATGTGTAGCAGCCCAATACGGATTGAGCTTAGATTGATTATTATTCAGTTGTAGCACGAGTACATCAGCTAGATATCCTTCATTTAATGCACCCAAGCGCTTTTCAAGGTGAACTAATTTAGCTGGATTGATTGTTGCCATTCCTAATAGTAAACGATCATCGAAGAGAGAATATTCTAAACCAGCATTCCATGTAGCAGCAAAGTTCAATTCACTGAGTAGACCATCACTACCAGTAGGACTCCAATCTGGAGCAATGGCTGTAATAACATGATTTTCTAATGCAGCTTCTAGATTTGTTGTGTCACCATAAAGTTCTAAATTACTTCGTGGAGACCAAATTAAACCAACGCTAGCATTGGCCATAGCACGAAAGTCATTTTCTTTTAGAGCAACACCATGAATAAACGATACACCTGGTATTAATAAATTACGAGCTTTCAACATAAGAAATTCTCTTGCTGCTGTTGCATCATTTGGTGAACCTTCTGCAACATGAATAAATAATGAACCATTAGAAGATAAAATATCATTTACTTCTTTCAGTTTCATATCTATCATTTGCAATGGAAAAACATCATAGAGAATCTGTCCAAGTGTTGGGTCATCGTCAAGATTACGTGCTAATCCTCGATTACAAGGTCTTCGCAAACTACCAATTACACTTGTTGTACCTTGGGTGATAGCTTTTACTTCTGCATATCGTTGCATTTCACATGATAGACCAGCTTCAACTAGTCCTCTATGTGGTGATTCGAGAAGTGTTTTATAAATTGGTTTTTGTTGCCAATCATAACGACTACCAAATTCTTCCAAAGGTTTCCAACGTGGAAAAATATTCCATGTTAGATGATTATGTAGGTCTATAAGACCAGGTAAAATAACACCATGAGTATGTAGAATAATCGCATTATTTGGAATGGAAATTTCAGCACCTACTGCCCCAATATGTCCGTTGACAATTAGTAATGTCCCATTGTTAATACTTTGGTCAGGTAAAAGAATGGTACCAATCAATGCAATGGGTCTCTCTTGTCCAAGGACATAGGTAGCTAAAAGCAATATTACAAAATAATATAACCGTTGCAACATACTTTTTTCGAATGATCTAAACGTGCAACAGATGATATTTGATCAAACCGATAAAGAGAAATCATCAGCAAATAGTAATTGTTAAGCCATTCCGTTTTGTGATCGACATTTATCTATTTCATATGTATGTCAAATCCCAACGAGATTATCAATGCACTCTTACTCCGTATCATATCTTAGATGTTAGTAGAACATATACTATTTTGATCAGCTTAGTAACATCGCATATGTTGAGACACATTTATGAAAATGATATTCAAGTGTATAGAAACACTTATGTAAAGATATTTTTCAAAAATAATGAAATATTTTTTACAAATTTCTATACATATCATTTTAGCTATTAATAATCTTTGCTTATTAAATGTCATGAAATTAAAAAGATCAATGTCTTCGTGCTGAGATAATCTAAATTATTTATGTTGTAGCAATATAAATTAAATCAATAAAAGTTGAAAATTCTATGAAATAAATGAAGAATGCGGTAAAAGATGCATGAATAACATATATTCAAAGGGTTGCCAACAATATTATTAAAAATATGCCTAGACAGTAATATCTCGTCACCCGTCGCCAATGTAACTATTGACAATGATTTGACATGAAAAAGCTGAAATTTGAATTAATTTTTCATTTTGTTAAAGATCATGTAACGGTAAGCAAGAAATGGACTTAAAAAGGAAAGGTCAAAATTGAGAAAGGCTATGGATGTAGGTGTAAACTGAAGAGAAGCTCATCACTTCCATTCTCACGAACAGATTATCTACTGTAGTTTCGATTAGGAAGTAGACATGGAGCTCGACTAATAATAGAACTACTATTTAAATTTAAAGTCAAACGTCATATGTGTCGGCAAGTATAAATCTTTCTTCTGATTATATTCACGTGATAATCCATAAGATGCATGTCATGTTAGAACATGTCATATCTCTCTAAAGCCTTAGCTTTGATACAAAAATATATAAAAGTGTAGGTCATTAGATCGGGAAATAATACACCAATAATTTTGATAAATAAAACAAAATCTAAAATTTTAATTAAATCAANAATCGAGAAAGAAAGATGTATTGAAGTTGAACAATCGATAGTGAGAGTGAATCCATCCATAGAGAAAAAAAGAATTCGTTCCTCATCAACCATTCTTACTTAAAAATATTTTATCATAATTTAACTGTCAATTGACATATAATTCTTATACACATTTGATCGGTTATTTATCACTATCATTCGATAAACAAAATTATTTGCTTGGGGAAAAACTTCTTAGTTAATATAAAAAAAACAATCATTATTTATATGAAAAAATGAATATAGATTGATAGATATTTTTGAAGTATCACCATATTAATTACTCTAGAAATTCATTTGTTCCTGACATGAATTTCCTCTGAAGTCATCATTGATTATTTGAAATATGTATCAAATCAATTAAACTACCGATTACATAGAACTGAATGAAAGAAAAAAGTTATTCGTCTTTTTTTGGTTTATGTGTATTCATTAATCGATTCCATATTGTTAAAAAACTTCCATAATTCATTCGTGCAGCATGTTGATAATGATAATCATGTTGTAATGTAGCAGATAATAACCATAGAAAATAATATTGTGGACTTATATATGTATCCATAAACATAAGGTAAATAAATGTTTATCTTTAACTAGAAAAGATTTAAGCCAAATGCCGAGTTGGTTTTGAAATAATAATTCTATTGAATTAGCTAAAACAGATACAAAACCAGTGAGTTGCTTAAAAATACGATGTTTTTTATGGATATGTTTATATAATCAATGTGTATGAAATAAACAATGTGTCCAAAAAATAAAATAAAAACTTCTATTAATATATATACAATTATTTGCCATAGAATTGTAAATAGGGATGGAATTGATGAACGAATAGTAATATGACCATTCAAATTTAATAATGGATAGATTGTTGATAATGTAAAAATTAGAGATATTTAATTTTTAATTTTGCAAATCATTTCTGGCTGAAAACGAAGTTTTTTTTAAATTGAGAGTATGTCATGATATTCAATATATATATGGCATAAAATATACAATCAAAATATTAATACAAATATAAATAAAACAAATTTATCATATATGAGAGCGAAAAATATGTTTTCTAACGATGAGTATTCCAGTATTGATGCTATATTTATCAAAATGATTATGTATGCGTTTCATACAGGATTATATTTTTTTAAAAATCTTTACAAACTGTTTTTGCTTTATTTTTTCTCTTGTTCTCTATTTACTTTATGGCTTTACTAGAGGTCAATGAAACATGATCTTATCTCTAAAGTTTGACATACATTTTTGATAATGATCAACACTTAGGAGAATTTTGAAATCCGTGAAGCTGTAATGTATCGAATCTGAATTTCATGGTGTTGCATATCAGAATTAGATATGGACAATGAACTTTTCAACGACTAAGTGTACGGAAAATTTTGGTTAATCATGCTAACCACTGCTAATTTAGATAGTCTGCTCAAAACAAAAGTGAAAAGCATACGCTTTGAAAAGATAACAAGCTAATATAACATGCACTTGATGCAGCTGAGGAAACATGTATCAATAAAATTTGAACAAAAAAATCTCAAATGAAAAATTTTACGGTTAATTAACTGAAATACGTTTGTCTATGAAATCATGTGCCGCATAATTTTGTATATTGCTTTTTATAATTAATTTTACAATTCTTCTATTTATATGTGCATAAACTTTTGCTTTCGACACGTAAGAGAAAAAATAACATCATGTTACAAAAAAAGAGTAATGCAAAGATAAGATTGATACAATTTATGAAAATGCCAAAGTGTATATTTTAGTTCAAGTCAATTATTAGTCTAAATAGCATATGGAGATCAACAGGTGATCTATTCAAAGTAGTCAAAAATTTGAACAATTGTCATTGAATTATCGAATTCAAAATTTGCACAGTTCCGAATAAATGAGAATAATTCGTTAATTTTGACACCAACAATCAAATTTGTTTGTTTGTTATCGGTCGGATTCTTATATTCATAGATAACATTAATACTCGCTTGTTGTTTTAACCATAGTAAACGTTGTGCATTACCATTATTGATTGAAAGTTCAACTTGAATTTGACCATCTTGATTCGAAATATAATGAAGATTGAATTTACTCGAATGCATAGCTAATTTTTTTAATATAGATGTGAATATATGATGTCTTGGTACACGTATGGCATAAAAACCTTTCGTTTTCAAAATTTGCACATTATCAATATGTTGATCGATTGATTGTTGAAAATTGAACATGTTTTCATCAATTTCTTTGGTCTGTTCAAGAACTAATTGTTCATATTCGGGTATAGTTCGAGGTGAAAAAATTCTTACGAAGAACGAAAAAAATATTAAAGGTAAAAATGATACAGTCATAAAAATACCGATAAAAGCATTCATTTGAAAACCAGGTGATCGAAAAAGTATTGCCTGCAGACCATATTTTGTAATTGATAAATTAGTTTCAACAAGAAACAATGACCAATAATGTAGAAGAAATTTGACAAAAGGAAAATAATAGAATGGTGTATGATTTAAATATTGTCCAAATTGCATACAAATTCGAACAATTAACCATTCACATGGTCGAAAATAATTCGATTCTGGATTGGCAATAATTTTTTGATAATTTTCATTCCAATCTATATTTGTTACTTCTTTATATTGTTCTGGTTTTCGAAAAACAATCATAATATCATCCGTTGGATCATCTTCTTGTTCGTCATAAACAAATGTATCTTCGAAACCGGCATGTCTTAAGCATGAACGCCATTGTTCAATTGTTCGAAATGCTCGAATTTCATTTATTTCTGATTCATAATCAACACCAGTGACAACATTAAATACCATATGTGCAACATCTAATAATGGAATCAATTCTTTTCGAGCATGATGTTCTCGAAAAAGGAAAAGACCATTTGGACGAAGTATACGATAGATTATTTTGAAAAATAGATCTAATTGTTCTTGTGGTAAATGATGTAAACCCATATAACAAACAACAAGATCAATTGATTCACTTGGAATTGGTATATCGACGAGATTTTTGAAATCATATGGAATAAAAGTACCAATTTGAAATAAACTATTTCGTTCGATAATGTCCGTTAAACGTTGTTTATCATTGAGAATGAATACTCGACCATCGTTTATTTTTAATATTTGACGTAAATCATGAATACATCGACCACCATCGCCTATGCTAACAATATTTTTGATCTAGGAAAAAACAAAACTGTTTAGAGACGATAATTAATATTCATCTCATGATTTTTACCTTTCCACAATAGCCTAGATGTTTGAAGATTGTGATCTGTTGTCGTATAAGATCTTTTATTTGTATTCGTAATTGTACAACTTGCTTGACAAGTGCCCATAGACCTCGAATAAAAGCAAATTGTCTTGTGCTAAGAGCATGTTGTAAATGTCGATAAACATCGTGATCATTCTGATTGGCAGAATTTCGAACAGCACGATTGACATAATTAAAAGTTACATAAGCCGGCTCTGCATTGAATACAGTATGAAGAAATTTGCGAAATTTTTCTCTCATAACATCATCCATAATGACATGACGAAATGAATGCATTCGTCGTTGTTCAACAATTGAAAATTGATCTGTAATCAAATCAACTTTTTCCATAGGTAATAAATTGATATTTTTTGATTGACTTATGACAGATTGTTGTTGATAATTTTCATACCAATCATTTGAAAAAAGTCCGATCGGATCATATGTTAATTTTTTTTCGAAAAATTCATTGATCATTGGATATGCTTTAAACATTTGTTCGAACGTATAATGTTGTCGATAAGGTAGATAGAATGTACCATGACAATCAAATGCTAATTGAATAAGTTTTTGATGTAATTCACGTACTTGTTGATCACCGATTTCATTACATTTAATTCGAAAATAGAAAACAAATGCATAGCAATCGGCATCTTTTGTATATGGTAAAAATGTTGTTTGATCTTTTTTCACAAAACGTATTGTTAAATTTAATAGGAAAACATGACTATATTTTTCTCGAATAATTAATTTCAATCGATCGTACCATTGTCGAAAAAATGGTTTCGGTATGAAATATTCTTGTAGTATAAATGTATCATCATATAATATCAATGGTTGATAAAGAAGAGCCATTGGTTTCGCTGATTCATACATGGTTGTATTACGATCAGTTGATAAGGATAAATCAAGAGGACGTGCAAAGATTTTTTCCAATGCAAATCGAATTCGACGAAAAAATCTTTGTTGTGCAAGATAAGTATAAATTAAATGTTGACGTGGATGCATAACACGTGCTTCTTCATTTAGATCAGCGACTGTACCTGCTGTTGTTAATTGTCGACGGAAAATAAACATGAGAATATTATTTGGACGTACGAGGTCGACACGAGCGATTTTTATTTCGATCGTTGGATCGTCAAGATATTCTTCGTATAGAGTTGGAAATTGATCTGACTAAAAAGAAACTCTTTGTTGAAGTCGAACATTGAGAATTATACAAAAGGATACAGTACGGACTATAGTAAGTGGTTTGCTCAAAAATAAAAAAAATAATTGTTGAATATGTCAGAAAAGCAAAACTATGATCTGGTTCTATCGGTTTTTCATTGATGAAACTCTATCGTCGAAATTAAACTTGGAAAAAATAAATGCAAAAAAGATATTTAACGGAATATGTTTACATCAGTTAGTGCACATTGATAGATAAATTGACTTATTATCTGGGCCTGCTGTGTTATTTTATATAAAAAAGAAATTCAAGTTTAATATTTTGTTTACTCTGCTCTAAGAAGGAAGACTGAACTATTAATTTATTCTTGAAACAAACCTTGTTCTACTAACAAGGGAAGGTCCCCAAGTGGTTCACCGCTTTTGGCTTCATATTTTGCCCATAAGTAGGGGTCTGGTAGACTAGAACAAGTCTAAGAGGATATGGGTCCATATTGTGATTTGGCTGAGATACTCAAGTTTTGCCCAAAATTCCCTGTGGAACCTTGGTTTTCCAGGAAAATCATATTTTCGAATTTTGAGCTGAAACTTTGCCCAGATAAAGCCCTCAATTGGACTAGCTTGTAAAAAAAATCTCAGTACTTTTGGACATAGTATTACTGAGATATGAATTTTCCAAAATACAGGCGCTTTTCGATTGATATTGTATAAAACATGAATACTTTGAAAAATTCNGGCAGAGTATGAGCTCTTCTCGAATTTCTCTATGAATCGTAACTATACTTGATCAATAATTGATTAATGAAAGAGAGCAACTCAATTTCGAATTACTAAGTAAAAGAATGAACACGCAAAACAACCTTCGTTGTTGTATTTAATCACTGCATATTGGCTGGCATATATACCCACGTTATTGGTAAGCAATGCAGCATAAGGTACGCGCAAGACCCTCCATACAGACAGTCATAAAAAACCATTTAAGCGTGTTAAGTGGATATGAACTCATTCAAAACGATAATTTTCCTGAAACTTACGGATTCTTCTCAGTTTTCATCCCAGTTGTCGCCAGTTTTAATACGTTCAAAATGTTGAGTGCTTCAAAAGTCGAAAAATGAAGTTGAAAGCTGTGGTGTATTTTAAATCGTTTACTTTCTCAAAAATAATTAAACGTGAATCTTGCTGCAACTAAAAAGCGCATTTCTAAGATAATTGTTCTGAATAATTATTCAATCATACGCTAATATGATTTTTGGTAGAGATAAAATTTATTTTAATTTGTAACTGCAAACGTTTTTGTTCTTTATTGTATTCTCTTCATACTAGAAGAGCTAACAAAGATTGCAACACATACTATGAATATCGAGAAATTTAGGCTTTAAAGAGAACTTCAAAAAATATGAAATACTCGGAAACTCATTTTAATAATTTTCAGGAGAAATTGCATAACGATTTCAAACTTCGTATAATATTTATAAATATTTTCTACAACATATCAGAGAGGCACAGGGTTCCCGATTGTTTTGAAAAGTGGGAGGGGCTAAAAATTCGGCAGAAACTGAACAACGAATACTAACTTGATCGACTTTCTGCCAGAAAAATGGTGATTAGTGCTTAAAAACTGAGTTTATGCCAAATATTACTGAAATTTTCAAAAATTTGGCAGAAAGTATAAGAAATTTTCGCAGAAAGTCGGACATTTTTCAAGTTTTGGGGGGACTAGACCCCCTCCTCCCCTCCCTAATCTGGAAGCCTGGAGAGGCATTGCTGAAACTCACGAAATATTATAAACTGACGAGAATTAATTCTGTCATTTCTCATCTGTACATTTTCGCAATATTATCTGATGCATAAACAAAAAAACCAAAAAAAAGGAAAGTGTATCTTTTATATAAGCTTTCATCTAGCTAAAACTGCGAATTGAGCTTGAGTGTTATTGGTTACTAACATTGGTCAATCAGATCATAAAAGACCGGTATTATCGAAAAAAAAATGTAAGTGTGGAATCAAACCTCATTAGAGATTGTATTTTCTAAAAATTTTAAATTATCATGTATGTTTTAATTGTTTTGCTTTTACATGTAAAACTCCAGTTCTTTTGATTGTATGCATTTCCCACTTACTAAATTTTTTATATTTAGCTATCAAGAGAGCTTTCCAAAGTAATAAACTACTAAAATGCACATTTTTTTCTAAAGATGTGTAACATATGCATGTATATGTGCGACACTATAATCAAACAATGAAATTTTCCTTAAAAGTCATAAGGTTTTGCATTTAGGTAATTCTCACGTTAAGATGAATACCGAATGAAAACCATAAAATGAAGTACTGACAACTGTGCACTCTTGTTATTTTTGGTGTACAAGGGTTCAAAACTTGGAAACAATTCATTGATGATAACCAGCTTGAAGCCTTTACATAATAATTACTCCATAGCAGATTTATATAATACATAGCTAATAACCGTATCAAGTATAAGAAAAATACATTATTGTCTCATTTTTGCTAGAAAACATTGTAATGGAAAAACTATTTTTTATGGTGCCAATTTGGCAGTTTGCGGAATCCGAAAACGTCATTATCCAGAAACTTTTTGATTAAGGAAGGCTGGGAAAGCACAGCTAATCAGTATAAAGTGTCAGCTATATGTATCCAAAATATGAAGTTAATAGCTGTAAGCATTAAAAGAATTGCTCCTGGCCCCTCTTTATCTGTTCACTGTATCACCTCCCCATTACAGATCAAAGCGACGTAGACCCTACTACAGACAACTACTCTTCATCACAGAGGTCCTTCATTACGAACAGCCCCCATTACAGACCTTAGCAACTAGTTTTAAATGTCAATGAGTATTCTACATTATGAGAAATATGTGAGTTCCACATTTCTGCACTAAAGAGGTTGCCCCAACAATCTTGTTCTTCTTGAAACAAGTTATTTATTTGGCTTATCACGTTTTACATGTCTAAGTGACGTTAGTCGAAAAATAAAAAAACTCATAACAGAAAACAATGCTCAGACAAATGTTTGCTTCTTCATTCGATAATGAATAGAAGTGAGCAGTAGTATTGTTTTGGGAATATTTTAATTCCGTCGTACTCATTCTCAAATGAAAACAATTGTATGACCATATCTGTATTGAGATATGAATGAATTGGGATCTATTGAGTGAACATAACAAACACGAGCATGACTGTATTATATCTAAGTGAAAATAAAGCAGTGAGAGAGAGAGAGAACGAACCATTTCATTAAAAACCAGTCAGTAGTTTCACTTATGAAGTGATAAATACGCAACGTGCGGCTTAGTGACACTATCGAGTATAGAATGTCTTGATAATTATTAGTGGCAATCTATCCATTACAAGATGATGGTGCGGGTGTAAGGATTGGAGTGGGTCGTCTCTTTAGCAGCGTCCACATATATACTCATGCCTTAGTCATATAGGTCAAATATTAGAAATTCGAGCTGAGGATAGTCAAGCCTAATCTTATTTTCGAGATGTTACCAATTTAAAATTTTTTTGCAGAGTCAATCGATTCCTGACATATAATTGCACTGTCTTGATTTGGAAAATTTTGTAGAGGTGTGCCAAGATTACTTAATTTGCCAGACTTTAGCTTAGTAGCAACTAAATGCTTTTTAACCAGAGTGGTTCAAAAGAATTATGGAATATTAGAGTTTAGCGTTCGAGTCTCGAGAAAAGCGCTTCTTTTCAATGTGCATGATTTAAACCGATCAACAAGTAATAAGAGATTAAAACTCAATCAAGTGCTGAGAGCTTAAAATTGATTAACCGATAGTCACAGGATGAAACAGATTAACTGATAATGTAGAATTAGAATAGATAATTATCCTAAGGAAAAACGACAGAAAAAAGTGGGTTTTGTACTGTTTCATAAGTGGTTTTAATAGATTTTCAAATACGTTATCGATTTTTTATGATCAGAAAATCCGATTAAAATCAGAATCAGTATGTGCCATTTGAATAGCTGTAAAATCACAAAAAAATTACTGAAATCAGATTTTCTCCTCTTTTTTTTACATGAGATATAATATATGATGTTTTTTTGGTTATGGTCTTTCTATTACAAAGAAACGACGCCAAATATGAAAGAGTTCGATCGATTTATATGTGGAGCTATGCATATAAAAACCCACTGAAACCTATTTGATACATGCAGTCCAGCAGATAACAAATGAAAATGATTCTCCAAGTAGTAATGGAAATCGTATTTAAAAGGAAATTCTCGAAATGGACATGAATATGTGGGATGTGAGTGCGGAACGCAGTGAAAAGAGAAATAAGACGCAAATTCTGAAACCCCATACCACTAACCTACCGAGATCAAAATCAATTGTCAAAATATTGGCAATAGCTCCTATAAATACAATATCGTTCATTTTTGCTTGACTTTCTCTCTATGGCTAGTTTCGTTGCAGACACAAGATGATTTGAGCTGAGATTATTTTACAAGTTTATGAAAATATATAGAGAAAAAATATTAGCCCAAAAGCTCTTCTGAAAAATTCTCTTTTGAACTAATAACATATATATAGATACATGAATTGAACATCACTGTTTTCAATGGCGATAACAGCGGACCTTTATTTTGTACTCAGCAAAAGTTATCCGAAAACTGTCAACCTACGTTATCTTTAGAAGTGGAGATCAGTTTTCGATAGAACTAAGTCTGAACTGGTTTATAACTTTCGATTAAGAAACGATCATGATATTTAACCTGATAATTGAAGACAATTAATAAACATTGAATGAGAGATGATCCATATCTATTGAGATACAAAAAATAATTCAATTCACAGTTAATTGTCCTCTATCTTATTCAATAAGTTCAGTCTGTTTTCATACCATGCCAATTCATCTTTAAAATGAAATCGTTTACAAAGATCTGAAATTTCCGTATACATTTGTATGACATTGAAATGTTTCTTCTCTTTTCCCGATGCTAAATACATTTTTCGTAAACACACTGGACATAAATACAACGGTTGTCCGTCCATTTCTTTTTCAGTTTCTGCTCCGTTCATCAAACATAAGTAATAAATACAATGTTCGACGCCAAATAAATGTATGACTTCATGGACAAAAACACTTATAGCTCGTTTGAGCATCAATATTCGTTCTTCATCTGTGCAAGGTCCAGCTGTTGCTATATCTGGAAATGAAGGATCTAATCGAGAAAATGAATAAATTCCAATACCATCGTTGATTGATGCTAAACCGTAGACGAAATTCCAGCCAGGTGCTGGATAAATGTCAGCCATGGTAACACCAATGCAAAATAATTCTCGTCGATCATTTTTTCGTTCTCGTCGTTTCATTTTTTTTAAATGACCAATTATAAAGCTTGTTAAGTATTGTGGTTGCTTTGTATATGGATTTATACGGTTTCCAGTTTGAAGATGTTTTGAGAAATCAGTAAAATCTATTCGAGGTAAAATTTCTAATTGACATCCAGGAAAGAAAGGTCGTGAAAAGTCACATATGGATTCCAATGAAGGTGCCCTAGAAGTAGTAAGGCCGTGATATTCAACAATATCTATTAGGAAACTATATAGCCAGTTAACTGATCTTTTCAAAAGCGGATTCCTATCTTCCCTTCAGAATTACGCTTATTAGAAAGTTGAAATTCAGAGTAAAATCAAACGTAGCTATTGAAAAAACAGAGTGTTTTTCTCTGCTAACCTGCTATTCGAAACTTTTAAAATTTCACGTAGCCTTACCTTGGATGATCGAACGACCCGATGGGTTGTACATAGATTGTTCTGTAACTGAAAGAGATATAAAAAAAAACAGAATCTGTTGACCGAATATTCTTCTATTAGGACTTTACCTTGAATGTGGCACTGTTCGTTTTGTTCGCTCGAATTGTTGCACGGTTTGACCTTGCTCTGCATGTATGCTAACCCAATCACCTTCATTTGGTACTGGAAATGGTAAAAAACATTCGTCGATACCAATTGTGACTGCTCGGCGAATGTCATCGCTCAGCTAAAATTTATCAAAATAAGGGCTAGCATATATTTAATGTCTCAGCATCCTCATGGCTCGAAAACGATGACTATACTAGAACTTCACTGAAACTCTCCATTGAAAATTGTTATTCTTGTCAGGTACTTACTTGGTAGATGTCACCAAGAGCTTTAGCTCTCTGTTGATCCGTTGGAGGAGAAAATGCTCTGTTGAAACAAGCACACATATTTCTGGGAAGTAGTAGGAGAAGTTTTTCATCATGTGTTTCGTATTTCATTATATAGTCGAGTTATTGCATAAGAATGTTGAGTCACCATTGTTGCTTTTCAATTTTCCTTCTTCCTATCTTCAAAGAAAAAGAAAGAAAAGAAATTATTGTGTAAGAACCAAGTCATCTATTCTCATTCTTACCCAACTCTGACGTCACCATAACATAAAATAAATGTGGAAACCTCAGATTTAAATCCGAGTGTTATGTGTGCTTCGAAAAGTAAACAGGTGAGTCACAAGGGGGGAACGGCTGACTCCATGACTCCATGACTCTATTGACTCCAGATGACTCCAAGTGATTCCATTGACTCCACTGACTCCAGGTGACTCTAGATGAATTTAAATAATTCCAATCGATTTGAATTGTCTATACAGAGGGTATGGGTGATCTATAGACTTACACCCAGGCTCATATCCACATCATTTCAAGGTACTCCAACGATTTTTATTGACTGTAAGTTAGAATGTTAGCTTGTCTCTCTTTTATTGGAAAAACACGAAGTATATATAGGAAGAGAAAATTGGACTAGTCAGGGAAGAAGTTGAGAGTTTCTTCGTCTGATTGAAAATGAACAACGAGTAGAGTTACAACAAAAGACATCAGTGAAGAAGAATAGGTCAGACGGGTAAGAACATATAGTAACAACTGAAGAAAAAGAAATATGAAATCATCCATATATCCTAACACCTCCTTCCCTACAACAGATGAGCGCATCATCTGCTCATCGACCAAAAAAACTTATGAGAAGATAAACAACAAAACAAAAGAAAACAAAACTTGCACAAATGTAAGGAAGATAAAACGCACGACGAAAAATGAAACCACCCAATAGAGAAAAAAAATGTGTTTATCCATATTCGAGGATCGATTCGTGTTGATATTGTAAGTTCTAATATTCGTAATAAACGTGAATGAATCATAAACTGCCACCTGTGAATAATGATTCCATGAAGATCCATAAATATTTTCATCGAAAACAAAATAGTTCGATGAGTCGTAATAGAACTGGAGAAGAGAAAAAAATATCGATCGCTTACATGTATAATAAATATTTAATCTCGATCATAAAATGGAATAAGATTATTGAGATGTTCATACTGACGATAACCTAATTCCGTGTGTTCGATAAGATATTTAACCTGATTGATACGATTGATGATGACAAATGGACCATCGAAGCGTACATCGAATTTCGTTCGATTGATGGAATGTTTTAACCAAACAAAATCGCCTGCTTTGTATATAGGATGACGACGACCTTGATCATAACGTTCTTTACTAGCAATCTGTTGTTGTTGAATGTTAATCCGAGCTGATCGAAGGGCGAATGATTTAAAACGATTAGCTTTCTCCCAATAATCATGTGGTTTCATTAGTTTTATAGCAGTTGGAGTAGGAACAAATGGAGATAGTGGACGTCGATTAAAAGCTAATTCATATGGAATAAACTGAGTGGTTGAATGAACTGTAGAGTTATAAGCCCATACAACAGCAGACAAATAATTATCCCATTCAGTCAAATTATGATGACAATATTTCTTCAATTGATCACAAAACGTCGAGTTGAACCGTTCCACCTGCCCATTAGACATTGGATGATAAGGAATAGAAAAGACTTGTTGACAACCAGTTAAAGCTGTGATTGCAGATAAAAGTTCATTACGAAAATGGGATCCTTGATCGGATTGGAGATAACGAATAGATCCATGTTTAAGAATAATATCTTCTAAAAGCATTTCAGCTGCAGCTGCCGCAGTAGCTGATGGTAAAGCACGAGCAAAAACGAATTTTGATAAACGATCAGTAATTATTAGAACGTATTGATTACCATTGAATGAACGAATTGGTGCTTTCCAAAAGTCCATTTGCATAATTTCGAAAACTCCATCAGGTGGTAATTCACATTGTAAAAATCCTGGTTTCTTTTGTCGTTGAACATTAAATTGAGCACAAGCACTACACGAGCGAATATATCGTTTAATATGATCATACATGCGAGGGAAAAAGAATTGTTCTTGAACTTTGTGAAATGTTCGAGTGACACCAAAGTGACCACTCATTGGATGATCGTGATATAAAAATAAAACATCTGGAATTAATGATGCTGGTAACCATGGTAATTGTATGATAGACCCATCAATTCGATTAATCACTTTGTACAGGATGCCATCATCGACAATTTCATGAGGATATTGATTGGGTTGTGCTAAAATAGATTTGATTCGATTAGAGAGATTAACATCTTTCATTTGTTCGATTCGAATGCGATCAATATATAGGTCAAATATTGAACGATGATGGATAGTAGAACTATCGGAAGATAAAGGAACAGTGGCTGATGGAGATGTAGGAGATGAAGATTGTTGTATAGCTTTGGATTTTGATCGAGTAATAACATTGAGTTGTATTGGTTGAATCGATGAAGTTAATGTTGAAGTAAAACATCGAACACGATGAGGATGACCATTATCATCAATATCACTTTCATCATAAGGGAATCGAGACAATAAATCAGCATCACAATTACATCGGCCACGTTTATAAGTAATTTTGGTGATATGATATTCTGACAATTCAACTTACCATCGATCGATACGCGAATTATTGAATTTCTTCTTATTAAAACTACAGAGTGGGCAATGGTCGGTTTCAATTTCAACAGGCCGACCCCTAATATATTCTTTTAGTTTCTGAATGCACCAAACTAACGCCAAACATTCTCGTTCTGTAGTTGAATATTTCTTTTGAGCCAAATTAAATTTCTTGGAAACGTATTTGATAACCTTTAATCCGTTAGATGTTATTTGACGTAAGACTCCACCCATACCTTCACCAGAAGCGTCTATTGACAAAATAAATTGTCCATCATCTTCGGGAAAATTTAAAAATATTGGTGGTTCAGTTAGTCGATGTTTCAATTCGATAAAAGCATTGTTCATCGCGTCGGTCCAACCTATCCAAATGGCATTCTTCTTTGTATATGGGAACAACGGTGCTGCTAATTTAGAAAAAATTTTGATATGATTACGATAATAATTGGCCGCTTGAACGAAAGAATGGACTTGTTTCGGTGTAGATGGTATAGGAAGTTGTAAAATCGCATCGATGTTTGATTGTAATGGACGTATGCCTTGGCCATTAATGGTATGGCCAAGGTAATCAATTTCTCCTTTAACAAAGGAACATTTTTGGGGGTTCAATTGAAGACGAGCTGATGATAAAGTGGACAAAATTTCATTTAAATGATGAACATGTTGATCGAATGTTCGAGAAAATATCACCACATCGTCAAGATATACAAGAGTATAATCCCATCTAGAACTGACTAATAAATCGTACATTAAACGTTGAAAATTCGATGGAGAGTTCTTAAGCCCTTGAGGCATTACATTAAAACGAAAAGCTCCATGTGATGTAACAAAAGTTGTTTTATCTTTATCATCGGGATGAATACGAATTTGATGGTAACCCGATTTTAAGTCAAGCTTTGTAAAATAATTATTACCATTTAATCGATTTAACGTGTCATCTATGCGTGGCAATGGATAACAATCACGTTCAGTAATATTGTTCAAGGAGCGGTAATCAACAACAAAACGATAACTTCCGTCCTTTTTTTTCACTAAAATAACAGGTGAAGACCAGCTGGCATAAGATTTTTCTATTTGTCCATGTTTTAACATTTCATTAATCGTATCAGTGAGATGCTTTTATTTAATGGGATCAGTACGATACACATGTGAATGAACAGGAGGGTGTGAACCAGTGTTAATCATAGGTGGAGCAGTTAGATTAGCAATGGAAGGAACGGATGTATCAAATAAACATTGATATTGTTTTAATAATTGATAAAGAATGAGTTTCTGACCAGGATCCGATAAATGGGCTAGTGATTCATTGAAAATGTTGTCCATCGAAGTCGGAACATTCAAGTCCGATGATAGCGAAGGAGATGATGGAGTCGATTGATCGATGGTAGGTGATAGAGTAATACTGTGACATTCAAGATTAGGTGGTGGAATAGTAAATGTACCAATCGTAGTATTAATAGGAATACGGCATATTCTATTAGTAGGATTAACAACAGTGGTATATGTTCGATATTTGTTAATAGATAGCAGGGCATTAGGTATAGCAACAAGATTATGAGATTGAAGGACTCGGTTTGGACGAAAAATAACTTGAGGAGAAGATGATATAGGTGATTGTAATTCAATAATTCTTTCATGTTGTGGTGGAATAATGATTGCAATGGTTGATTTAAGAGGAAAATGGTGTTGATTAATACGATGGCCATTGGAATCTTGACACTCGATTCAGCAGTATGAATAATCACTTGTTGTGTGGATTGACAGATATCCACCGAATATTTATTCAACCAGTCTTGTCCAAGAATACAGAGATGAGATAACGATTTTGAAATAAAAGCAGAGATAGGTGTTGTGANAAAAATCTCTGCAAACATAGCGTAGAAAGCCAGACTTGATTTCGTTACATAATCAGTTATATAATACACTAGAGCTTTAGCATCGTTCCCAGTCCAGATAAATTTTATATCCATATTGGATCGGCAAGCACTTATAATCCATTCATTGAAGTTGTTGATCCATGGATGTGATCGACGCATAGTTATCTGACATGTAGATGAATCGATGTTGGAAGTCTTCACGAGCATACTTATTCGACAAGTTTTAGAACATTGGACTTTCCTCTCGAGTATTTGTAGCACGTTTCCACAAGTAGCACAATATCTTTGCGAAAAATTTGTGGAAACTCATAGAACGCAGGATTCGGTGTTGGTAAACAAGCGGGAACAACTTCATTGGCTGCTGCTTCAGCTTCTAGAATAATGACAAAATGAGAGCTAAAATATAAGAAAAAGTAATAAGCTCACGATTCGATGCGTCCTAATTACTTGTTGAACTTGTCAGATCTTCAATTTCACTTTAAAAATAAGAGTCAAATATACTAGTAAATATATTATAATTCAATTATTAGGATTGACTCAAATTGGAAATTTCAAGTAAATGCATTATGTGTTCTCTAGAGTTTCTTGGAACCTCGTCTCTAAGCTAAAGCAACGACAAGGCATCATTAGCGTATAAAATTCCCTCAGATACACAAATGCGAATATTTCAAATCCCAAACTCGAATATTGCAGTGTATGTATTACCTCGAAATAGATCTGAATCTTCTTTTACAATATCTTCTAAATACTTGAGTAAATTTTCGCGAAAGTCTTCGTTTTGAATCATTTCTTTTAACTGTGCTGGAGTGAACTCATGATTAAGCGAAATAAGAAGGTATAAGTGAAGCGATCATCTGCCTTGGTTCTCCACAGTGCCAAAGTATACCTTTACAGGACTAAGTACACCGCCACCCAGGCAAGCAAAAAATAAGTGAGGACGCCCAACATGACTAGTCTAAAGTGTCCACACTACAAGTCAGATCTAGTCTGAAACATCTAGCGTACCCATCAGGACTAGTCGTCTCTTTGAGGAATGTTCTGCAACTATGTCTAGACTAGTCAAGAATATGCTAAAACTCAACATGTCTAGTCCATTTTGTCAGTTCAATACGTCCAGACTAGTCAGCAAAACAGAAAAGCGAGAGAAAAAGGAGATGAAAGGTGGATTCGAACATCCTACCCGACAATACTCAAGACCTGACAGATGTTCTCACGGCAAATTACGATCTAACTATAGACTGCTGTCAGTGTTGGGCGTCTAAATAACAAAATGACGCTTATTAATTCAATACGTAATTAAATCTAACCAAAGAACAAATGCTGTGACTAGTCAAGGGCTGCGCAAATACAGATACAAGTTGTATCGGCTACTTCCTATAATCTCTGACATGTTCCTGCTGATCAGTATCTATCGGCATGTATCGGCATGTATCTGCCTTATCTATCGCTATAACAACATATATACCCCTAAAAACCTAGAATTCAAGAATTCATGTAACGGCATGTAACGACATCTAATGGCATGTATCGGCCTTATCTATCGCTATAACAACGTACATACCCCTAAAAAACCTAGAATTCAAGAAGGGTGTGGGTGTTCCTCCTATTCCAGTATTCACTCACCCACACCCACACCCACACCCACACCCACACCCACACCTCACACCCACACCCCACCCACACCCACACCCACACCAACACCCGATGTTGTTGATGATCTTTTGATGATTAAAAACTTTCGAGAAATTTAGTATTGTTTTTATTTTGCTTTATATTTAAAATATATACAATGAAATAAAACTTAGAAAATAAATGTGAAACTACCAATCCTTTTGCAATATCGAACATTACCAGGGCAGGGCAGGTTACAGGTTACTAAAAAAAGTCTCAGGGCAGGGCATGCAAAAAAGTTCACAGGGCAGGGCAGGATCAGGTTATAAAATTTTTACAGGGCAGGTTACAGGTTACAAAAATCTTGCACCCTGCAGGCCTCTAATCACACCATCCTTTTAAATCCAATGACTAGCTCACATATAAAGTTTTCACTTTAGAAATTTACTGATATATTAAACAATACGAATTCATAGTAAGTAACGGTTATATTCGTTAATCATGCATAGCCATGATAAGGTAGTTATTTAGACGCTATTACTATAATTGCTTTGCTTGGTAGCTCAAATGATCCATTTGACTGAAGTTTCAAGTGAAAATCTTCACGTAAAATGCGTCTGGTCTCTTCTTCAGCTTCTAAATACAAAGACGAGTCGCCAAACCATTTAGATGTTCGACAGAAGCTAAGTAGAGTACGAATATCAGGAAAAGACATTGGAAGGTGAACATTTATCCATTGCTCTATTGTATAGCCTTCTGTGACAAACATTTGTCTTGTTATTTCTTCTTGCCAACAGGTGAATGATGCGTTCGATTCTAGATCTGATGCACTGATTCTTTCACCTGTGGCCATGAACTGAACAATTCGTTTTAAGACTGAAAGAAATGGAACTTGATTAGGATGAGGCCAATGAGAACTGATTAGTATCCCATTTGGTTTCAGTTGTTGGAAGAAGCCCCGTAGCATTTGACCTTGATCTGATGCATAGGAAAGTACCAGAGAGCTTGTAATGATGTCGTAAACGTTTGTATTCGATGAGTCGTCAGCTATGGAAAAATTTACAGTCAAATGTTGGCTTTTCAATTTACGCAAACGTTCTTCTGCTAAAGACAGCATACGCTGAGAAGAATCAATTGCTTTTAACTCAACATTGTAAAGCTGATTAGCCACAAGCTTCTGAAAAATAGTCAGAATTGGCTCGCCAGGACCTGGTAAAAGAATGATCGAAGAAGTATATGAGGTGTTCGTTACTGATCAAAAACATAAAGAATAAATATTATATGTACCTGTCCCATAATCCAAAAGTTGGTATTCATCTCTTGTATCGTTTGACTGAATTTTCTTGACAGCATAATTTGCCATGGTATCATAGAGCGGTTGAAAACGTGGTAACAATACATCTTGATACGATTGGGCTAATTGAGACCACTCATTGTTTAGATCGTCATCGGATTCGATCATCGCCATCTTAATATCTATAATAAAAAGTGAAAAAATCATCGACATGAATTGATGTTCGTTCCACAAAATTGCATTCTATTTCTCTCACGGTACATCACTATGTTAGATAAAACGTTTGTATAAAAGCAGCTGAAAAGAGATACAAAATGAAGAACAACACGTACAATAAAAGAGATATAGTGACGAATACGAGCGGAGACAGAAAGGAACAAAATGAAATACTTCAGCTTTCATCTACTTCTGTCTACTGATTGGATGCACATATAAGTAATAGACTTTATCAATATGATTCATGCTAAACCAAAATATTCTATTTGATTGATTCTTCTAGTAGCTATAGTCCTTTGATGTCAAATTCCGGTTGAAATTTTGCTTTTTGTTTCAGTTGTATAGTATTTTTTTTTCTCTAAACTATTTTTTGTAGGCAATGAAAGATATTTCTTATGTATTAAGGGTATAGTCATATAGAGGTCACGACACTCTATAATTAACTTGCCGTCTCTTATGTATTTTTTATATGACTATGATATATTTCTTCTAGTTTTCTTGCTTGAAAATTTGCTTATGCATAGTAGCTATCGTTTGTCAACAGTGATTTTATTAATTGTTCTTATTCACGTAGTTATTAGCAAAGAAATGGAGATGGATTTACAAAACTGAATGTGCAGTAGTAATGGTGTTGAGCATGACGACTGTCAGGTGTGATGACCAGATAAAAATAAGTACACTTACTCATAGAAGCTGAAACAGCTTATTAAAGATGATCATTTGTCAAAGGAATTTACACATTAAATTAAGAATGCAAAGAATTACGGAGAAGTCGAAAAAAAAGATGAAAATGAAAGTGTTCATATCAACATAGAAGAAGATGATAGCATTGAATAACTTTCATTAAACACAAATATTGGGAACAGCACTTCTAGGTTTAGTGTTTATAGTGCTTGATGAATATTAAAAATTGTTGATAGTCAAGCTCTATACGTTGGCAATATTCAATGCCTTTGCTAGGTTATTTTGTGTGTATGATTTGCGTACGGTACGATACGGCACGACTTAAGTCAGTTCGCGTACGTAAAATCTACATGAGAGCAGCCAGAAAGATTGCAATAGTTGGTGGATGAACATCATAACTCGTTGACTGACTTCGATGATCAAACAAACAATAAAATGATTCGAAAGTAATATAAAAGATAAGCTCTCACTGATGAGCATAATGGATGTGTTGAGATCAACGAAGCTGGGACAAGTATATCTGATGGAGTAGGTTGGGCTGAGGAATACTTACAGGTAGATTTTGTCGATTGACGAATATAAATATATTAGCGCATCAGCGAGTGGTCTGTTGGTTTCCAAGAGTAAGTACTATGCATGCGAAGCATAATTTGTTGAATTGGATTGTTTTTATATTGGAGTATAATTGTGAGGAACGCTACAAAATGACTAGAGCTACGATCGATTCAAAGAGGTTACAGTTGACTGCATGATATACGGTCGACCGTTAAGAGGAGCTCACGTTCTAATTCTTCCCAAGATGATACAATATAAAAATAATAATCTTTGTTCTGTGTGCAAAAATATTAGCTGAATAAACTCTATGGAATCTTAAAATCCATAAGCTTTCATTGTATAAACTAAAAATTGTATAGTCTTTAAATTGAGGATGAAGAGCAATGTAAAAGATAAGTTTGAAGCTCATTGTGAAGACGAAGAAGGTAACGATATGAGGTAACTCGTGGCTTCATCACCTCCTTACTTTACTCTTAATGTTTCTGCCTTGACTTATGTTCAAGACTCTGACTCGTAGAGCTTCAACATGATTAGAATCACTCATAATTGAGGTTCAATGGAAGAATTTAATGAAGTAAATCACTAAATTTTCGATTCATTAAAATAATATTCATATCAGAGCCCTATGCTCACTTGTATTTATCAAATAAATAACATTTCTGCGAAATTCATCGTTACGTACAACTACTGTACTCGCGATTGTTCTGCTCTTGCTTGTCCTTAATTATTTCAATATCGGATGAAAACACGTTCCATTTGGACCAGTAATTCTCCAATCCGTCGCATCCTTGGCAGGCATCCATAAAACGTTGATAGATTCTACGACTTTGTTCTGGTGTCAGAAAAGACTTCCAATCATTGATTTCACCTTTGCGTACTGTTTGCAAGTCTGACTCAGCCATAAATATCTGCTGTCGTCGAGCAGCGACCGCTGTATCTTTAATACTTTCGACAAATTTTCTTTCAAATCCTCGTCGTTCATGGTCAAATTTGCCTTTCATGTAATCGAATGACGCATATTTCATAACTTTTTCCAATAACAGATCGCTCAACACAACATTAATAAAATTGGCAATCTAAACAAACAAAATATCTCAACATCAAAATACTATTCTAACTGGTATGTCTAACTAGCCACTCGTAGTTCGTTATACCATTTCAAATATTGTCAAGGGGAACGAAAACCGCAAATGAGTAATCTCTAATTGAGCTGAATAGTAGATAGACAGGAAGAATTGATTTATATCATTTTAAATATGCTGGAGTATTAAATATATAACATTAGCATCGTGCGTCTTACGCAATGGTAATGCCTATAGTACTGCCATAATTAATGATTCTTCAGTTCAAATCTGCAAAATGGTATGTGTGTCATTAAGTACTACGCATGAAGTATACAAGACAACGCCATCTCTATTATCCGAAAATAATTTTCAAAGGTATTAATTGAATCAGTTTACATATGATGGAGTCATACTCATAGAAAAACAACAATATTTTACTTCTTATACTAAATGTATGATCAAAGCCTGTGTTAACATTTTCCTGTTGATAAGAAGAAATTGTGAAAAATGTTCGTCATCATCATTAACAACTTTTATTGGATGTTACTGCGATCTACATAGATGGTTGAGCAAAGAGATTAGATTATCAATAGATATGATTCTATCTACTCAAATATTTTATGACTAGATGTTTTGAGCTATTTGGATAATTATGAAAAACTTTAAAGGAATAGTTCAAAGAAAAGATCACTACAGCTCAGATTCAAGATTGATCTATTTTACTTGACATGACTTTCCTTTGGAAAGTCACTCTACTCTCTCATCATGGTTGTGCCAATTTTCGAAAAGCTAACCTTCTGTATCACAGATTGAAATTCAGTTTGCATTTCTTCGTAGGAAACAAGTAGAATGTTGTCATAATGACGCCGTTGCCATGCCGATCGAAGTGCTTCAAAATAATCACCAAAAGGTAGATATCCTTCGATGAAACATTCAAAAAAACAATCAAATTCAAGTTTCGGTACATCAGACCACATGTTATAGAATACATAGTAGGAAATACAAACATCTTTTGGATTTCTTATAACACATATATATTTGGTCAGTAAGTTGTATGGCACTCGATGCATTGGTAAATGAGTTTTGATTGCACCTGGCCGTTGCATCATGTCAACACATTTTTTGCCATCGATTTCCAAGTGTGGATTTCGCTGAAAAAAATCAGCTGTATCCACATCGAAGGGTTGTCCATTGGTTAGAAGAATGTACACAATATTTTGCATCCAAGTCGTTCCACTTCTCGGATAAGTAACAATAAATAGATCATCGGGTCTGGCCTGATACGAAAGACTAAAATGAAGATTACGCGAACCCCACTCTGAAACCCAGCATATGCCGTCGACGATTTCAAACAGTTCGTTTTGTTCGCTTTCATTTGAAACTAAAGAAAATTAAAAAAACGTCTCCTGGTTATTGAAGTTTGCTTAATTAACCTGATGTTTGTTCTGATTCCATTTGTTACTAGAAAGTTAAATAGATTTCAGTCAGCAAAATGTCTTTGTGATTTATGAAGAATGTCCACAGTAAAATGGAGCATAAGTGTTTAAACGACTTAGTGTGTATAACTTATCAGAAAGACGTGAAGAAAAGTTAGGGACTAGTGATGTAATACATTTTTGTGGACTGCTAATTAAGAGAATCAAACACACTTAAAGATTCCTTACGGATCTTTTCTTTTATTTAACTGAGTCTATCATAGGTGTTTTAAAGAAGAAATTACTATCAACTTCCTATTCTGTCATGGTTTGTGAAGCTCTATCCCGATGCTCGATTCATGAAAGTAATCGATGCAATTTCGAATTTGATACAGCAATGACATCCCTCATTCCTCGCCTTCACAATTATAAAAAGAAACATGAGCGTATATTATGTTTTCAAGTATTCGAACGAAGTTTCATAATAAGCAACTTTTCGATGACGAATGACTGATTATTGATTGGAAGATCTGACCATTCAATGAAAGAAGGAACCAAAAAGTTACTACTCCACTTTAGGCACAGTGTGTATATATGAACAGAACAGAAAAAAAATGTGATTGGTGAGAAATTGACCATCTCATACAAAAAAACCCTACAGCGACTAAATTAATATATCACTTCTTAAAGATGACAGTAGTGTAACAGTTTTTATTTACCGTCATTTGATTTACTATATTCAGCAAAATACCAGGCATGATTATTTTGTTGACCACATTGCTCAATTGTTGTTGGGAGTGTTGGTAATAGTTTCAATTTNATAGATAAAATTGCCATGCTAAATGAAGCTTCATTCTACCAAAATGGTAATTTTTTCGAACGTTTCGTTGTCCTTTCTCTTGAATAGTTTTGAAGGAGCTGTGTTTCTCTCATATCTTTTTATTGCGGTGTTTTAGTGTTAAGAGATGAGCTCTATCACTTGCTATATGAACCACTTCTCTAAGTGATCCAATAGTGGACAATACTCAAAATAAAATCATCATCTAAATTTCTTTATTTTTATGAGAGTCAAACGGAAGACGACAACAAGCTTCACTTTCAAGACTATAAACAAGTTTTCATAATCTACTATTTTTGGTATTTGAATATGGCATGAGGCGAACTTTCCTTATATTATTGTGAATCACTTGTAGACTCAGCAACGTTTGGACAATATTTTATGGGATCACTCACGAAACTATATAACTAGATGCAGTTTTTCACGTTGCATCTAATGAACACTTTTCTAAGTTTTTTATATAAAAACATCATTAAAAAGGATAAGTTTGTTGAAATATTAAGGATATTTCTTCTAAATGGAAAAAATTGAATTTGTTCAAAGCTGTTTTAACAAGCTTTCTTGTAAATTTGTATCTCAGGCAATGAGCTTAGAAATTTTCTAACATAGATATGTACCGTTCATCGAGCTCTATTGAACCATGTGCATATAACTCAAACAAACATTTTACTCAATTTTTGAATTACAAGCACCTTAGAAGCTTGACAAAGAGTGATGTTTTGTTATACTAGTATATTACTCTTCAGATCACAAATGATTGATTAATAAAAGTATCAGTTTGTAATTTAGCAAATGCAAATTCAATTTATGAAATCAGTTGTTTGCCTCTTCATATTTATTTTTAAATTGATATTCATTTGGAAAGACGCAGTGTCGTTCTTCAAAATGAAGCAGCAGACCGCTCAAGTATTATTGATGTACTAAATAGTCATAGATCGTGACCAAGTCACTTGGTTATTAGATCATCTGTAATCCTGATTTTGAAAAGATAATAAAAGAAACTATTGAATTCTTACAGAATTTTGCTTTCACTTTATGTAATATTTAACGCTTGCGATCATACGGATATAATCAAATTTAAATCACCTGATGAGTCTGTTAGCAACGAAGAAGCTCAGATCGTGTTACTTTTATTTTAGCCACATGTTTTTTTTCGCTATTCAATATCCTTAAATCAATTGAAAATTTTATCTTGCTTTAAAACAAGAACCGCTTTATCTCGGATGGTATTGCTTTGCTTGCAACCTCTCAAAAAAAAGTCGACCGTCTATACATAAAGGTAACCAGCCTGTCCAAATAAAATTGTTACCATCAGAAATTTTTTTTCTCTCTTCTATCTTTCATTACGCCTCGTTTTCTTACACATTGTTGTACTACTTATTCCGCCACTTTCGTTGATTGGTTTCAATTTTAACTTTTCTTTTTTTCTCGTTGTTTTTCACTTTTACTTTTTATCTTCCTTGCTCTTTTTGCCCAAGGCATGATGCAAAGGGTGTTATATAATAGCTGGATGAAACTTTCAAAAAATGAAGAATCCTCGTTGAATATATATCTGATAAACATGCCAGGTCTCTACGTTAAGCAAAAGTATGAAAAATATCAATAACAATTTATCAGTTATTCTAGGAAACCCTTTCTAGAAAGAAGAAGAGAGGAGTGACAAAATTGTCAATATTGAATTAGTTTTGCGTCGCTGTGGACTCGAAGATTTTTCACAACGGGAGAGAGAAAATGTTTCATAGCAATTGGGCGTATAGAAGTTTCTGATATGCATTGACAATTTTTCTATTAAAGGAATGCCCAAACTTGATGAAGAAGAATGAATATTTAAGTGAACATTTTAAAATGAAAGTTTCTCATTACAAATTCTGCTGCCAAAAGAAACTAGTGTTTTTCAGCATGTGCAAAATCTGGATGAAATGAACAATGGAAAAATCTTCTTATTGGTAATTGACATAATGCTAGATGCATTTTAACTATTCTGTTAGCCAAAATCGTCGATGTAGGAGGGGTTCTCAATCATTTCTTCCTAGAGTCTTGTCATTTAATATCATTTTTATATTCTAGATACATGACGTTTTGCTTAAATTAGGTTGACTAATTCAGACTAAGATAAGAAGAATTAGTTGGGAAAGCAGGAAATACACAAATGTCCTCCTGTGAAAGTGGAATAAAAATGCAATATAGCTCTTATTGTTGCATTATTTCAAGCTGCATTATGTCTTTTTAATGATAATTTGATTGTTCTGGTTATATTACAATTGATAATCAACATAAAGTGTGAAGAATAGAGGTCTGCGGTTCCAAAAATTACCCGGAACCGAACCGGGAACCGGAACCGCGGTTCCGGGTCCGGTTCCCAATGATTGAAAAATAGCGGTTCCGGTTCGGTTCCAAAAATATTCCATAGAACCGCAGAACCGTTTAGTTATCTGAGTGTGGCTGTGACTTGGAGTTCATTAGATATGGTTATGCCTGTAGTATGTTGCTGAATAGAAGACTCGCATCCTCAACTCAAGAATAACATTAGGTCTTGTGTAATATGCATGGTGCATCATTTTAATAAAAATTTTCTTCTGAAAAAACTCGATATCGGCAGTCATACAACAGAAGAACGGTTCCGGTTCCTTTAGCGGTTCCTTGGGAATTTTTTTTACGGTTCCCAGTCCGGTTCCGGTTCTGAGAAATTTTTAAAAAGCGGTTCCGGTTCGGTTCTCGGTTCCAGATTTTGTGGAACCGCAGACCTCTAGTTCTAATAGACTAATTTTTCTCATTGAAAACTAAATCATGATTATAGAAATGTTTACAAGAAAAACTTTTGAAAAAAAGAATTTGATCTTGTGTTCGAAATGGTTTATTTATGAAATGACGCAAACATTGCTTGGCGAATTCTGATACGTATAGGTTGCTCGGGCAGATCTAGCTCGTGCTGCAGCTATTTGCCGTTCTCGTTGTTGATTGAAATAATAAGCAAGTCGTTTCACTGGTTCAACATAGTAATATTGTATCCAAGACATTTTATATGTCATAATTTGTTTGACATGACGTGTTTGTCCAGCAACGAAAATCGATTGAACAGCCAAAAATTGATGACGAACTTGACTGAATTCATAAAATTTGTTACCACTATCACCGCAAAGTTCATCTGAATGAAAAAAGATTTTACCATTGAATTCATCAGGACTAAGAGCCAAAGCAAGTACTAATACCATTCTCTGTTCAGCATCACTAAGCAATGACCAATTGTGATAGTTACGATATCGTCGTACATCTTGATCTTCGTATTCGATAGCACTGAATACGCAATTGAGATAATACATAAGTCGAGCTAAATCATTATTAGGAACTGTTGCTCTTGCACTTGTTGGACGTAAACCAAATTGGTCACGATAGAGATGCATAGCCATCTGTGTATAGTTCGAATGATTGGTATGATTTTATGTTGAAGATGAATAATCGACAAATTAAACTCAGCTTTTATACTTATTTCATTTGTTGTGAAATTGAAAGAGTTTCTGTTGAATTGATGCCACCAAACGGAAGTAGGTCATTATACAAATATTTTTTTCTGAATCTTTGTGACACGAATTTTATTTTTCTTTCCAACAAAAGTTATTATAGAGATCATGATGGTAAATATTTCGTACGAATCGCGAAAAAAAAACTTACATTAACATATTTGAATTACTTCCTAGGAAGCTGAAAATGAAAAGAATAAATTTAAAATTTTGATTACGTTGACAGAAAAAGTATACAATTATGTTTATATCCATCTGAATCGATACTATTTTTATCATTATTTAATTCGACTTTTAGTAGATTATGTTCAATTCAAACATCATGCATAATAAATTGTTGTAACTGTATTTTGAAACAATACATGTTGAAGGAAGGAGGGATTAATTGTATGAGTCATTCAAGTCAAATTTGAATCCCTATAAAGTAATTTTTAAATGGAAAGAGCTTATCAGAACTAAAATCAAAATCAAATAATAACGCTTGAAATCAACACATTCCATTCATAAGGATCGAGTATATTTCTTCGATATTTAACTTTAATTAGAAGTTCTTTATATTGCATAGCTAATAATGCAAAGCAAATGAAAGGATTACATCCTTAGACATTAAAAAAAAACATCATGTTTTTCTCTTTGAAGGAAAAAATGATTGTTCATTTTTCAATGTAATTAAGTCGACAAAGAGATGAATTTATCTTTTCAGCTATAGATACTTGAGAATATGATCACAATTCGATTTTTACCGAATATAGATATTGGTATTTGATCAAATTAATATTCTACATGTAATTTAGCATGTTTACCAATTCATTATACAGTTAGAAACTGTTATTGATGACGTATTAGAACAATGTTTCAAGAGTATTTATTCAAAGGTGAGCTTATAGGAAGATTTCGAATATTAAAAAATCGTAAGTATAAAAGAATTTTAAGAATGATTATTCACTCGATCGTATAAAAAATAATCCCTATCCTAAGAACTGATTAACATATGTATGATTGTTAACGTATCCGTCGAATCGAAAGCAATAACTTCAGCAAGTAGAATATAAAAAGCATTGGTTATACAGTTGTTTTTAGATCTAAAACAACAGCGGATATATCAATGGTATTTTTCAAGCCAAAATCGAGTACAAAATGTATCATACAATTCATCAACATATTTTTTAATGTTTTCTGTTTTTTTTTTAGAAAACTGAATAAGCTTTCAAAAATAAATAAACATTCAATGTTCATTAATAATCGCTTATTATTTTTTTCCATCTATATCCATTATAGTTAGTAGAGAATGTATCAAGGTTTAAATGAATTAGATTAGACATGGCTGATAATATATTTATCATGGCTTGTGATAATCATAAATCAGATAACTATAATATTATTATTATCGATGGAGCAGAAGGTAATCTTCGATGATAATTATCATTCATATTGTTGACTGGTACATAAAATCATTGATGATAAGATGTTCATTGAAAATGATCAATCATTTCAGTTGATCCGAAAGATTGATATGAAATTGATATATATATATATATGAAAGATTATAAAATCATCATTGATATGTATTTATAATAACTTGCTTTATTCATATGACAATGAGTCAATTTAGTTGAGTTCTAAATAATATTGAAAAAAATCAAGAAAATTTCTATATTCTGAATAATATATAATCATTTTGAGATGCAAAAGTTGATGACAATCAATTATTATTTTGTGTTATGTCCTTGAGGCATCAATGTAACATAATCAAAGTAATCGTACATGAATTAACTGATGAAGCGATAAATCAGAAGAAAAGGAAGTATGTTTATATTGAACTTCCATCATTATTATTTGAGAAACGAACTGAAATAATTTGATTGACACATGAAGAAAATATTGTCGAAGAAAGAAGTCAGATTGATTCTTTTAGATGCTATGAAAATATATGAAAACAACAGTGTTGAAACAACTATTCAATTTATGAAAAACTTGAAAAAATTTTCAATAGCATCTAGAAATTTTTTTGACTATCGGTTTTAGAGCATCATTTTTATTTGCTTTTCATATGACATTTTAACATAGATTAAAGTACAATACCTATATGCTGTGTATGTCTTTGATTGCGAACATGAAAAAAAAAAATTTTTCACCTTTCTTTTTTTTTTTTTGTTCGCATGTCTGATCGTCTTTAGTTAAAAGTTCATCAAACAATTTTGCTTTTTTCTTCTTAACAGAATAAATAATGTTCTCTCTTAGAAAAGGAATTTTTTTTACAAAAGCATATTACTTTCGGTGAAATATAAGAGAATATAGAATGTATTCATAATCAATGCCAATCGATTCTAATAATACTTACAAGGCTAAATAGTCTTATTGTAAGATCATGTATGTCAATGTCAAAATAGAGTTTCCATTAGCTTTCGAATAAGAATCAGTGTTTTTGTTAGCTAATTTGGTATGCAAACGTTATATGAAATTCATCCTTTTCAAAATATGTCGTATTTAATTCTTCTATTATCTTTGATTAATGTGACTATGCAAGCAAAAGAAAAAAAAAACTGTTATCTCATTCATTGCATGAATTAATCATGAATATTCATGTGAAATGCGCCTAGGAGTGTATTGAGAGGTAGTAACCAATTAGAAGCATAATAATTCATCAGTCAATTTACTTCGGTCTATCTTGAACATTTTGAAAATTTAATATGAATTCAATTTATACCGTGTCAAGATCACATAGAATAATTTTGAGTTCACTTTAGAATTGAAATAGACCAAAGTAGAGATCAGTTTTAATGTTTATTGACTTTCAAGGCATTTGTGACATATGAAAATTAGTATATGGACACATTGCTTTGAGTCATATTTAGTGTATTTTGTTCAAGTTTTATAATAACAAGTATTTTATTTTCATTTCATCAAAAATAAATAAATAATCAACACAAAAATATTAATAATTGACAAGCATTATCTTCGGATTTTTCATTGTAATCTTAATTTTTTTTTCATAATTTGATATTTGACCATGTCGTAAACCACAAATCATCAAGTTTTATAATCTGTCAACTATATAATTGTTTCACTATATCTTCAATATTTTTCTTCCATATTTAAATGACTCAAATAATTAAATAAAGTATATTATGAATTGTTATATTATAATAGAAGTTTATTTATTATTGTTCATAATGTATTTGATAAAATCTGGCCTGCATAAGATTTGAAAGACTTTTAAAAAAAGAAAATATTCACCAAACAAATTCCATGTGAATATATTATATAAACTTAAAATCAACATCATTGTATAATGTATGAGATCCTATTGATATTTATCGTTTTGAAATTTATCAAATCTATTCAATCTCGTTTGAAATATGTTTTTGATTCATACATAATACAGTTCGACTGAATTTGAACAAAATCTTAGTTTAAAAAAATTAAATTTCTCTTTTTTTTTCACAATATGAATAGAGACAATATCAAGATTTAAAGTAAAAACAATCCTGAAAGTTTGCAAATAGATATGTTTTTTGTTTTTATACAAACAATTCAAAAGACAACATCAAAATAAAAGCACATAAAATGACTAGTCTATTTAAACATCAATATTTTCTTCTTCTGCAAGACGAACAACAGTTGAATTTGAATTGTTTAATTTAAATGATAAATCTGTTCCCGTACTTATACATGTTGTTGCTGTTGAAATCGATAAAGATACTGGTCGACTATCTTGTTTTGTTTGAATTATTAATTCATGTGGAGATTTTGTTGAAACAATAATAGAAGATATTGAAGATGGAGAATGATTTTGTACTGTTGGAAAGAATTGATGATGATCTAATAATGAATCCTAAATATTTAAAATTAATTAATTAATATTTTATTCAAATATAAATTCTATTATTACTTTATCCAATGTTTGATCACTATTTATTTGAACAAGTCTTTCATGTTCTTCCGATTGATTATCACTTATTTGACTATTAGAAAGACTTTTATTATTCATATATGATGATTTTCGAGGAATTGAAACATATAAATGATATGATTTATTTTGTTGAAAACATTTTTGATGATTAAATATTAATTTATAAAAACAATATGTTATTAAAAGAAAGATAAATATTAAAAAAATAATAAATAGATATAAATAATTATATTGAAATATTGTTATACGATCAATTAATGATATAGACTTATTAAAATTTTCAAGATCATTATTTTTCGAAGTGAATAAATGACAATTATAAGTTGAATTTAATCGAATTGGTTTTCCATGATCAATTGCCATGATTTCAAGATGATAAGAAGATTCATTAAAATTATCAAAATAAAATATTTCACCTTCATCATTAATTATAAATGAATTTTCAAATGGAGGAAGAATAGAATAAGAAATAAGACCATTATCATCTGTATCTAAATCAATTGCTTGCACTTGAAATAAAGGTTGATCTAAAAATTAAATTTTTTTTTTCATATTAAAAATACAAAAAAACAAAAAATTTGTTTTTGTTCTTTTTAACAAACCTAAAGATCGATTTTGTGAAAGATCTAAATGTAAATTACAATTAATTGATGAATTAAATTTCGGTGGTGAATCATTTAAATCAATAATATTTATTTGATACTCTAATCGTATTGATTTCGATGGTTTTCCATGATCAAATATAATTAAAATAAATTTATTATATTTTATATTTTCATCTTCATGATCGATTAAACAATTAATAATAAGTAAAAATGATTTTTCATCAAGTATTTTTATTCCAATTAAATCTTCACCTTGTTCAATTTTATATGAGATTTTACCATTTAAACCTGAATCTTGATCAGAAATTGATATATGTGCTAAAATTTCACCGATTGGAGTATTTTCAGCTATAGATATTATTGAATTATTTATAAGTGGATTAACAAAAGTAACAAATGCTTGTGGAGAATTATCATTTTCATCAATAATTGAAATATCAATAGTAACAAAACATGCAAGAGAATTTTCACCTCGATCTCGAACTTGAATAGTTAATCGATATGATTGTTCAGATTCATAATCAAGTGGATTAACAAGAGTTAATCTATAAAAAACAAAAACAAAATTTCATCTGCAATTAACTAATCAATAAAGCTTACATTCCAGTTGAATCTCCAATACGAAAATAATCTCTCCAACTAGAAGATGGAAAACCATTAGTAATTGAATAATGAATCTATTATAATAAAATAATTAAATAAATGAACATTTTTTTTTTTGTTTTTAAATTTGATTTTTACCTTTCCATTAAGTCCAATATCATTATCTGTTGCATTAATATATGTTAATTCAGTTCCTACAGGTGTATTTTCACTAACATGAAGTTGAATATATGTTTTAGAAAGAAGAACTGAATTATCATTCATATCCTTAATAGAAAAAGCAAAACGATGAAATCAAATGATTATACTATAGAATAATACTCACATTGACTTGAATAAATAATTTCGTTGAACTTTGTTTTCTTGGTTTTCCATGATCAAAAGCAATTAATTCATATTGATAAGAATCTTGTTTTTCTCGATCAATTTCTTTGATAACTTTTAATACTAGTCCTCCATTGATTTTTGTGATTAATTCAAATGGTCCATTACTATGACTTTTAAGTTCATAATGAATTTGACTATTTTCACCTAAATCAGCATCATAAGCTGATTCTATTGGTAATTCAAATCCAATTGGAACATTTTCGATAATATTTAATTGATAATTATCAAATGAAAATTTTGGTATATGATCATTAATATCATCAACATTTAAAATAAGCTTTAAAAGACGATATGGTATTTGCCATTCGATTAGTTCAATAATTAATTGACATTTTGTACATGAACATATATGTTCTGAACATAAATATTCTCGATCAAGTGAACGTGATAATGAAATATGACCATTTAATGCATTATAATATACAAAAGAATTTTGATTTCGACCTGAATCAAATAAACGATATGTTATATTATTTGTTGTTATAAAAAGTATTGTTGATAATGGTAATTCTTCATTAACATGTATATTTATTATTTGTTGAGCTTCATTTTTACCATAGATCATAAATAAAATAGATAAAAAGAATATAAAAAACATCATCTAAAAAACAAACAATTTTATTGTCTTTTCTAAATCAATATGATTGGGATGAAGAAATTAACATGATGACAGACATTCACATCCATCGGCTATTATTTGTTTTTCTTTTTCAATATATGAAATACGACATGAACATATGGTTCAAATAAATTAGAATATTGACTATAATTCAATATTATGTCTATTCATTTTGTATTGACGTCGTTGATTTAAACTTGAATAAAACTAACTATTATGAGATACTAAGAAAATATTCTAGAGGTTAATCATCTGACATGAAATCTCATTAGTAAATAATAGAAACTTGAGCAGTTACCTTTCGCGTGTCACAGCTCCCTTAGTAATTCATCATTTCTCCCTTGTGTTAAGAAAATAACAACAATTTATATTGAACCATTGATTCTTACTCACTATTCAATAATACGATCGAATGAATAGACATAGGTCGAGTGGCTATTACTCATCATTGTTCGAAGTGTGATGAATATAAACGTAGTCAGTAGAGAACATTGATTGAAATTTATATTGAAATGACAGGACGCTGCACACACATGCGATTATATGTATCGAATCATTGAATCATCAAACGAAGAAAAAGATGGAGAGAGATCAAGGGTGAAGTTTGCATGTTAGTATGAAGGTCATTATTATGATGTGAACATACATATGCATGATTATCTGTCATAACATTGCCTTTATTCGTCTGTAACCATCATGATAATCAATGACCATGTTACTGTCTATCTATCTATCTATCTATCGACACTATTAAGATAAACAGTCTGTCGTAATTAATTACGTAAAATAATTTAATAGTTAAAGTCTCCTTTACAAGATCAACATAATAAATATCTGTTAGAACATTCAAATTCTTAATATACATGTATAGACTTCGTCAAAATGTTTTTGCGTGGTACTCAGTTACATGACTTACTTGTTGACTTATAATTAGAAAGAAACAGATTGAATAAAAATCACTCGTTCGATTCTTTGCGTGCGTGTTTATATGATTTGATTACATCATTTTCTGGAAAAGAAAGAAAGAATAAGAGTCTGTACTTCTTTTTCCTTCTCGTTTATGATTATTTGATGAATGGACAACGGCAAGAGCCGTCCAAAGAAAGAGAAGAAGAAGAAGAAAAAAAACGTAGCGCGTCAAACAGGAAGGAAATCTTTAAGGAAAGCGAGAAAAAAAGGACAATGGATGTCAAGTATGAAATGGAACGTGAACTCGATCATTCTATTTATAATCATCACATTTTTTTATTTGTCCTTTTTTGTTAGATATTCACCGTCTTCATGTCAAACAATACAAACGAGATCGAGCTCGATCATTATATATAAAATATGAATCAACAATTTCTTGCTATTATACATCAAACTTACTGTATTGTTCTCAGGAAAAAAAAAAGTAACAAAACACTATGTCGTTCTTTTAACATATTTAGAAAAAAAAAGGGGAAGAAAGATGAATGATGTAATGACATTAAAAAAAATTTGACACGAGAAAGGAATAAAAGACATATTAACATAGATTAAATGTCATTGAACACTTTTAATCATTCATAGTAACAAGTTAATTCTATTGTCACATCATTATCAAGAATCTACACCTGAAATTTTAATAAAATTTATTCTAAAGAAAATTTCAGCCCATGAAAAACAAGTGACTATGGGTTAAATGATAGAAAAAAAAATGATTTGTAATTGACTACATACTGTGAGCAAGACTATTTATATACGGTGTTAGTCTATGTGATCGTTTGTTAAACTATACATATGCATCTGTGTAGTCAAAAGCAATAATTTGTATGAATGTGTCGGTCAATTCACTTCTTTTTTTATTTTTTTTGTTTAAGACATTGAAGAATTCTCTTTGAAGGAAAATGAGATTGAAGCAGATGGACAAATGAAAATGAACGATAATCGACATTGTCACAGACTTTTAAGATATCGATTATGAGTGACAAGTGTTCGATACCGTCAACTTGAGATTTGAAGAATACGAAATGAAATAAAAGAAAAAAAAATCAATCAATCGAACATTCACCAACATTTGAATCACATCACTGAAAATAAACTTTCGATTTATCTCATCATATTTTTTTTTCCAGAAAATTCTTTAAGGTTAACCGGTGTCTATGCTTTTGAAGTATTGTAGAGTTCTAATCAGTACTATTGATCATCTTTGCCTGTATTGATCTATACAACATTAATTAATTTGCTTGTTCTTTTCACTTCTTCTTCTTCTTTTTTTTTGTTATATCCTTTGTCAAGTTAATCGACTAATGCTTATCTCTTTTACTTGATGCCCGTAGCAAATAAGTCGGCTAATGTACAAGAATGATCATATTCTGAACACATCTTTTTTTGTTAAGATGAGTATTATCTCATGTTGAACACATCGCGTGAATGAGACTCTGATGTCGAAGGTATGATTAAGTACCATTAATATAGAAAGAAATATGTTTTTTTTTTTTTTTTGTATTATCTTCTCAATATATAATCTTTGATGAGACATATATTTAAAAGAAAACTGATCTGAATATTATTTAACTAAGTTATGCAATTTTACATAATTATTCATATTGTTTAATATGCTAAAAAAAAACTAAGTGACTTTTTCATTGTATCATTACTCATGATTACGATTGTCAGATCGAAAAGTCAAAAATTGGAATTATTTTTTATTAATCTTCATTGATTTATATGTTATTCGCTCGGACTGGAGAAAAGTACAACAGTTATATCCTTCATAGAAATTATTGTTCACAAGAAGAAAAAAAATTACAATGCAGATTTAAACATATTTATATATGTATGATACATTTCAAAACATTGATACAAAAGAAAATAACTAAACTTCATTCAATAAGAATACATTTCTTTTTTAGAAAAATTTTTATTTTTTTTGATACTTTATTTCACAAATCTTGTTGACATAAAATAAATCTATAAAAATGTTTATAAGGAAAACTAGCATTCTTTTTTATTTGTAATTCAGCAACAAGTAATTCCAGACTATTCGATAGCGGTAATTTAACTATGGCGAGATGTTTCCTATGATTAAGTATCATTTCAACATACGCATTGTTTAATAGACTTGAAATAATATAATAAATAGTCCTTTTTTTTTATATTTGCTCTTGTTCTATGTTTTTGACAAAAATTTCATAGTCAATATTCTAATACTTGAGTTTAATTATGTTTTGGTTGTTGGTAGAAATAATTAATCTGTTTACGAATGATATATCATTGATTGGAATCGATTTCTTTAGGAAATCAATTTTAATTGATGGACGAATGATTCAAAAGATTCTTATGGAAATATTTTATTATTTTTCATTAAAATAAAACATATTGTAGAAGTATTCCAAATACCTATTTAGAATTTACATTTAAAGAGCTTTCTGAGTTTGTATTCAGAAACTAATTTTGTCATGTATTTTTGTTTTTGAGTATAATGAGAGAATATTGGGAAAATCTTATTAAAAATACCTTCAGAAAAGCAGAAGTGATCGATATGTTAATATGTTTAAATACTTTATCTAAATCTTATTTCTAGTTCATTCTCTTAAAACTTTTAGATAATACGGAGGAATGAATAATCAAAAACGTGTTAATCCATTCAAGAGAACTAAGTAGTTCATGTATGTGTGCTACTTTTTTCCTTACTTTCAAAAATTTTCTTCTTATCTATTTCTTCGATTATGAAAGAGAAAGATTCCGAAATTGAAATGAAATCGACGTTTGTTTAGTGTTTCGAAAAATGTTCATATAGCAAACTTTTTTCAGAATAGAATTCCCACGTCAAACACAAGCACCGATGGTTAACGATCGTATGCGGAGATGCACAGTCGTATAAGTAGAGATAGAGAACCTGCATGGCTGTTTACAAAACATATACGGCGTCTGTATTCGTCTATCTAAGTTCTTTAAATTTATTTGTATTTGCTATCTCAACTGTTCGGTATACAATCTTCACATAGGTAAATATTCATAGATAATAGAATATTCGAAATAGGATAAATGTTGTTGAATCAATTGTCATTCTTTGCTTATTATGCCAATGCAAGTGAATATTTATGATCTTTTTGTTGACATACAGAACAGAAAAGAAATAATTGTTGTGACATGTGGAATAATCGTATCGTTCTTTCATTACCGATTCAATATTACATTCATGACAACGGATATTATGATCATGCATCCTCATTCAATATAGAAATTTCTTCATATTTCTGGGTACCAATATATTTTGTTGTATTTTAGAAGCACAGAATTATGTTTTTTCGCTTTGGATATTAAGATGGATACAAAACAAATAAAAGAACAAAAAGAAATTATTGTATACAAGTCAATGATAGACGTTTGAAACTCATATATGTCATAATAGTGTTCTCAGGAGGCATACATAGTTGGCATGCGCGGCACGAATACCTTTGATGTAGCATCGAAATAAAGTTCCTTTGCTTCCTTGATATATTTGTCCGAAATATTTAAACGTCGTAGTTGAGGTGTGTGTAAACGTACAAGTTGATTAGCTGGCAAGTGAAGCTCTTCGATCAGTGATGGCAATACCGTTGATGTCAATGATGGAGTGGAAGATAATGAAAATTTGCTTGTAGCAACTGAGACACCGCCCAGTTTGTCGACAGACATGCGTGGATGAGAAAGCCGATATTTATCTGGTTGTTGTTCTGGTCGATGCAATTGAGAATAGTTGAGTAAAAGTGGTCGAAATGGCGTAGGANCAAAATATATTGGTACCAAGAAATATTTAAACGTCGTAGTTGAGGTGTGTGTAAACGTACAAGTTGATTAGCTGGTAAGTGAAGTTCTTCGATCAGTGATGGCAATACCGTTGATGTCAATGATGGAGTGGAAGATAATGAAAGTTTGCTTGTAGCAACTGAGACACCGCTCAATTTGTCGACAGACATGCGTGGATGAGAAAGCCGATATTTATCTGGTTGGTGTTCTGGTCGATGCAATTGAGAATAGTTGAGTAAAAGTGGTCGAAATGGCGTAGGACAACGATCAACAGGTGTACGTTTTGGCAAGAGTGACATTTTCTGTTTGATTGTAGGGATTTGTCTCACATTGGGTGAACGACGTGCAGATTTCTGCATCGATAACGAAGACAAAACACTTGAACCTCGATCTAAACAAAATGAAAGCGTATAGAGAAAATATTTTCCATTTCATTTTATATTCGTTGCAACTGCGATTCCAATATAACATACCAGAAGAGCCACAATGATGCAATGCTGTTAAGGGAGAGTGACTGATTAAGTGAGATCTTTGTTGATAACGGGCACTCGTGATTAGTGGAATAGGAGTTGGTGGTCTGTTCACAGTTTTCACGGCTTGACCGACTGCAGCTGTTGACCATCGAAATTCGAGCGAAGGTCCGGCAATGGTGGTCTTATTCATATTGCCTGATGTTAGTCGTGTTGAGTTTCTTCGGTGTGAGTGTTCGGTCAGCATTGGTTTAGCAACAGTTTACAATAAATATTTGAGTAAACTGCAATGAGTCTGATCAATATATTTCCATATCTACCTGAACAGTAAGTTTGCTTTGTGACATTGATGAATATGTTGGTTTCTTTATAAAAAGTTACAAAGCGATGTAAGAAGAGAAGAGTGATGTTAATTTCTCGTCTCTACTCCGCCTAAACGATAAAAAAACGTTTGAGAGTAGGTTGAGAATCGTTTTAAGAGCAAACAATTGAAAGAAAAACATACGAATAATTGTTTTTACTCAAGCTATTGTTACGAAGTTGAGAAAAAAAAACGAATAGACGCAAATACAAAAAATGGATGCTTGTTATTAAATATTCTCTTGTTGTTGTTGTTGTTGTTACTGCATTTGCTTTTTATCCGTTGCATGGCTGACTAACTACTTTACCATTTTTGAATGGACGAAAAGAAAACAAGCATTAATTCAACCGTACGTTTACACACATTTAGAGACACAATAGTATGCATCAGAATTTCAAGGGAGAAGTATATAAAAAAAAACATAGAGCATTCGCATGATTCAGATTGATTTTGCTGATGATAGTTTTCGATGTGTTTCCATTCGAATAAGACATTGAACTTGTTCATGTGATCATACACGATGGCACATAATGAGTGTTGAAAACAATTACAAGTTTTTGGCTTAAATATCACCATTACTAGGGTGAAAAAGAAATATAGTAAGACCAGTGATGAGTTTGAATTTTTATGACTATGATTAAAACAAGCAAAAAACATACATGAAATAGTCAGTGAGTCGAATAATTTTAAAGTCAGTAAACTTCTTAATTGGTTACTTATTAATTAATTAGGTTTGCTAATAAGTTTAAAAATCAGTAAATAAAATTGATTAAGAATAAATACTATTGCAGGATAGGTAAAGGAATCGAAATGGTCGAGCATCAATAAAAAAATCAGTTAACTTCGAAAAAATAATTTTTTTTAATGAATGATTCAAGCCAAATGATGATCGAGATGAAGGCCTATCGCTTTGCGCACAGATTGCAAACAAGGGCTTGAGGGAAACTAACAGGACAATCAAAGTTTTAATTATACTTGTCGATGAGATTACAGTTGATATTAATACTTTGGTTACCAGGTTTCTGGAAATGCAGAAAAAAATTTGAGTTTGCTCGTCAAAGTCTAGAATAGAGTGCATATGTCCAAGCGAATCAATGGACTGCATCAGGCTTCAACCAACGCAATGAAATTCTTAAATAACAGAGTCCAGTAAAATGACCTAAAGTCTTATGAAATCCTGCACGTAACCCCATGAATAATCCTATGACTCCATATTATAAAACAGATTTTTTTATAAAACTGAATGTCTGGTTTTTCGTAAGATTAGAGTTTCAGCAACACTCGAAACTTCTCAGGACAACAATAGTTTCNCGTCCACTGTTTCAACTGCAATACGTCCGATAGAATTGAAATCTTTTTTAATTGATACTATATACTTCTTAGAGTACCTAGTTTCTTTTTTGTTTATTTTTATCTCCTTCCATTCGAATGAAAAGATCAAAATACTGAATGCACTCTAAAAATGCATGGTTTGGGGTTTTTAAGCTGGAGATTATTTTTATAAAACCTGGGTAAAAGCTAGAGGTAACTACCGTTTTGAAACAAAAAAAAATACTGCACTCCCTGAATATTTCCTAGTATAAGGAGAAGAAAGTTTTCAGCTGATTGGATGTACTGGGATAGAGAAATGCGAGTAATTCTTGACTGTTTTGGTACAAAAACTCATTTTGAAAAATAACAGAATACCGCATACGTTTGGATGTTTTCCAGAGACAATGTTCTATAGTTTCTGATTTGTCGACTTTCATAGTAATATATTAATTCTCGAAATATATCCAGTAGGCAGAGGATGCTTTGAAGCATATATGGAGTAGAAAAAAAACATAAATTAAAAAGCTAAAAAATTACGAATGTGAGAGGTAGTTCTCCTTCAGAGGTTGAATAGTAGCAATACTTTTATCCAGACGTTGATGAATAAGTCATTATAAGTAGAATCATTCGATTGGACGACTGTGAAAATAGTTTTAACTAGAGTAAAGCACCAGAGTCAAACTTTAAATCAATGAAAAAAGCGATACATTTTGCAGCTAGAATAAGATTTTTGAGCAAGAATCCTTCTATTGGCGCTCTGATTGTCCTGTGATGGGAAAACAGGCAGCTTGTGATCATCTAACTTAACTGAAAAATCTTTGGTAATGCATTTATGTTGCGCAACTGTAGAAGATTTGTAGTAAAAGTTTGAGATTTTTGTTTTGACTGCAATGAAATACGTTGTTGATGCAAAGAATGACAGAGTGGTGCGTTGGAGAAAAGGAGCAACGCAAGAAGATATTATTGTTGGTGGAAATGATCGAGGACAGCAAGCCAACTAGTTAGACTATCCCATGGGTTTAGCATTCGATCGATATGGGAACCTCTATGTTTCCGACTTTGAAAATCATCGAGTTCAAAAATTTTCCATCAGCGAGTATTGATCCTACTTTTTCCCATTTGATTGAATAAACGGATAAGTACAACATATATTTCGTAGATAGATGGTCGCGAGCATGACCATAAAACCTTTTACCTCACAATGGCGAAAGAGGTGTCTGCCTCCCTCTCCCCAATACATATTTACAGTATTATTCTTACTCGTTTCATCTCGCTGCATACTTTTCTTAGAATTTCAATAAGTGATGCGTCATAAGGAATTGAGATATCATCGGTTTTTCAGTGCTCGCATCACGTCTTTTTTACAAGCTCAAAAGTAGGAATTTCTCAAAAAAAATGTCTTGTTATTTTTATCTGTAAAACGAATGAAAGCATATCAGTATCTATGAACACTATGAAATGGTTTGTTTGATAATTAAAACGACCGTAAGTAATAACATTTTCCTAGTTGTGTTTGTCTTGCTTAGAAGACGATACTTCTTAATTATTGAACATTCAAAGCATCAGTGGTTGATCGCACAAATTCGTATGAATCTATAGGCAAATCCACTTTCAATGATGTAGAATAGAACAGTAGCAACTCTAGATTTTATCTGAGAGTCAGACGAGAACAAATCATTACGTCATTGACTTTTATCCGTGAAATCATCGCCAACACAAGAATCTAATTTGTGAGTGCGCTTGGATATGAACAAAGTGAAGAGAACATCCACAGCCGATCATCCTCTAATGGTTTGAGAGCATCGTTGATCTACTTGTGTCCAATATCTTGACAATGTGTCGTTGCAAATGACCATGAGTGTCATTTGCCGGTTAATCGTTTTGTTTTATTGATACTTGGCATGGTGCGTTTTGAGCAAAAGAATATTATAGCTCTAGTTGTATACTATCGCTATGTGAGTTACCTTCTATACTTATATTGGCAGCAGTTTTATGGTAAGGCACAGAATTATTTCTTATTTCTAAATAATACAGATTGAGATCAGATCACTGTCCAGAAAAAAAGAGAAACTTATTGGTCGAATACAGGTAAAATTCGAGAAAACGAATATTTTTCCTATACTCGTCTGATAACGCAGCAAAAGCTATACTAATTGTGCTCAAATTTGTGACGAAAAAATTCAACACCCTTTTTGTGCATATGCCTAAAAATAAAGCAATTCCAAACATTCTGTGACCTAAAATGTCTTGCTTATGCGCCCCATCGTTTTGCTGAATTCAATATGAACACTACCGTTTTTGTTGTATGCTGTTAAACATTATGTAAAATCTTTTTTCAGAACTAACAAATGGTTAAGCCGATATAACAATATTATTAACTCAATAATACGTTATTGACTAAAGAATAACCAAACGCTGAATCAATAATTGTATTTTAATGAATGAATGAGATTTGCTGACAATTCAACAAGTTTTTGAGTAATATTTCATTAAAGTTAATCGATCCATTGGATCTTTTAAAAATGAAACTACGTCTCGGCTCCATACCGTATATTGTGAAATAAAATATTGCCTACGTTTGTATATCTTCAATCAGTTCAACTATTTCTTCCCAACTTCGAGCTATTCTGACAGAATTAATAAAATCAGGTTGAAACTTCCGTGCTCCTTCGATTTTCTTCGGATCCAAACAAAACCATATCTTGATAATAGAAGATGGAAAAGAACGTAACACTTGCATTTTGTCATCAATCATGACATTAACGTTGTTATCATTAGCAATCTTGACCTTGTCTTCATATTCTAAACAATAATATGTTCTGATATGAGATAAGTTGTATTTCTCTAGCCACATATTCGATTTCTGCTGGTAACTATCTTTGCATTTAGAAATGAATATAACCATATTCGATGTGTTTTGTGATAATTTGATCAGAGATTTTACAGCATTTTCAATTGGTTCGTCATTACGCTGATCTTTTATCACACCACCGATATCACAAGCAATGACAGTGATTGGACGAGCACTCATAATAAAAAAGATTATCTGAAAATAAGAATGCTTGCAATAGAATAATACAACACATTCATAAGTAATAGACTCATGAGACCCAGATAGTTAGAGAAAATTGTGACCGCATTACACAACAGTTACTTATTTCAGTTATTTCCAACAGCTATCGAGTAGGAAAGATAGAAAATCATATGGAAATTATCACAAATCTAGTATGGAATATTCTTCTCTGTGTGACACAATGTGACAAGCGTCCAAAGCTCGCCATTTCTGAATTATTCTGTTTTTTTTTACAAGAAAACTCCAGTTTCGAATGATAAGCTCAAAATCAAAAAACATTATTCGGCTACATGATATCTACAGTTTTTCACGTAGGAACTGTAATTTTGAAGCTTTATGTACTTGAATGCAGAAGTTAGTCATTGTGGCATCAAATAAATGTTTCGATGTGCTTCAAAAATAGATGACAAAATCAATTGGTATATAATTTGATAACATTGAAATAGAATATCTTAGTTGATCTTTGCAGTTTGTCTGCAAAAATCAAGTTCCTGTCTAAAAGCCTAGCTTCGTATGAATTTAATTTGTGATTTGCTAGTTTGAGTTTTCGGATGGCATGATGAACAGCATGTATTGTCGACTTTCTTTTAGTTCGCGATTCAAACAAATACTTTATATCCCTGACATATGAGGCTATTCGCACAGCGTCATTTGTAATCTGTCTGGTTCCCAAATTTTTTTCACTCTTTTGAAAGAAGTCTTTTAGTCCTGGCCGAAGAGAATTCTCTGAAAATTTTAGATCAAATAGAGCTGAACTTATACAAAGAAGATTCTATTGGAATGAAGATTCGACTATCCTTTCTGCCCCTGACTAATGAGATAACTATAGATTCTAATGATCTTTACATCCTTTCTCGCATAAAATGTAACCGTTGAACGATACTAATGTTGAAGCGTTTTCTCAGCAAAGTATTCTTAGAGTAAAAATGTCAAATTCTTGATTGTAAAACTTTCTATTCGCCAGAACTATAGCATGTATGCTGTTGTCTGAAAGTTCTATACTTCTCTGCAAAAAAGGCATAAATAAATACGCTTCAACAGCACTTTAGCTCAAAGACATCATCAATTGATGGACTTTCAAAGTTTCGAGTCATCAGATTACACATCAGGTGTTTTTCTTTGATAAGCCTTCAATAAAAACATTGAAATATGATTTCTATTACGAATGATGCTTCATTCTGCTATAAAAGGTGTTTTTTAATCAAGCGGTTTGGTGTAGAATCTCATGACTCAAAAATTAGGAAGTCTGTAGATTGGTAATATTCTAGAGTTAAACTGCTGTTAAAGCGTAGTTTACTTACACTAATCTTTCAAAGACATATGTAAATTTCAGAGAAATGCAGATATGTCGTTGTTCTGGTGAATAGAATGTTGCACAATAGAGAATTCTATGTCTTCGTCTTAAGGATACTTTGCCGAAAAAATACTTCAATAATAGCATCATTCAATAGCGAAATTTCGTGCGAAGAATAATGTAAATATCATTTTGGCCTACTATAGCAGTCTCTTCAAGTCGTTTCAAAAAAAATAGTCGTACGTTCAGTCTGGCATAGTTTTTCTCTGTACTAGTTGAGCTTTATTTAGTCTAGAGCTTTCAGAGGATTTTCTGCAGTCACTTTGGTGAACGCTTAGATTACCATCGATCTTTGACTAAAAGCCTCATACGCTAGACGACGGAACTAATTATGCATTATAAACATGCATGGTAGTCATTCATTCATATTCGGAAACGGGTTACGCTTGAGAGGTCAAGTTTAGGCACGGATGTCTCCGTTACTATTTCTATGACAGTCTATCTTCTGGTTCTAAACAGTATTGTTTTTACTTGCAATGTTAGAAAGCAACAGGGCTTCTCCAGATATGTATGAAGTTTTATATTTCGATGGTACAATAAGGTAGAAAACTTATTGCATTGAATAGGGTCGTTGATTAATTTGGCATTCTTTTGTCAAAAGTCTGTAGACATATATTAGTTTTCTTATCCAAACTACTGAATCGTTCCAAACATTTGAGCATCAACATGTTGAAGTCATCGAGTTCCACAAGCATTTAAAATTTTACGTATTTAGCAGATAGTGTATAGAATCGTGGTGGTCCGTTTCTAGTGGAATTACCAATAGATCATTAAAAATTAAACAAAACTTGACAAAAATACTCACCTTACAAAGGATTTTTGAAAGACAGGTCAGAAAGAAATAATGTTTTTTGTGACAGAGAAATACAATGTCAATAGTTTCACATGTGCAGCATGAAACTAAAACGTATAATTGGTCGACATTGCTGCATTTTTTCCAATTTCTATGCAGTGTGAGAGAATAACAAAAAGTGAAAAATGTGAACGTTTCAGCGTGTCATTATATAGAAAGAACAAGAAGAAAAAAGGTTGCATAGTAATTATGCAACAACATGTAGGCGTCATACTCTTCACATATGTCGTCATTCAGTCAACATGTGAAAACATATATTTTCCTCAATACATTCTACTAACTACGGAGGAGCTTGGATCATTAGATAATAAAATTAGACATATTCGAGTTAAACTAAAATCTGCGCTGCTAATCAAACAAATGTATAATATAGACTGTCATTGATGTATATAGACGAAGATAATTAAATTTGGCTGTATGTACAGTTCTAGTATGAAAACTTCTGAGTATGAGAATTATTCAAATTCATTCCATATATACATAATGAACTAAATATTTCAAGAGTACGGTAAAACTTTATTTGAAAAAATGCGATGTTTTTCATTGCTACTTTTTTCAGATTTCCAATCTCATATTATGACATTTGGTGTCTTAATCATATTTATTTGTATTCTTTTACAAAAGTAATTTTCTATTTCTTGAAGGATAAATAAGAGCTTATATACTAATCAACAATCTGTTCATGTAACAAGTTGCATTGTATAAGAATATATATATATATAATATTGCTTTTATTTAAATAATGAAGTGTGTGGCGTGTCCTCACGCATCTTTGTCATGGACGAACTTCGTCCCTGTGACAGAAAAAGAAAAACCATACATATTGTTCAATGACGAGAATAAACATGTTAAAAAAATACGTAAATAAATAAATAAATAAATTTAAGCCACATAAATACAGAGAAGTAAATTTAACATACATGATTGATTATCAGATTACATAGAGAAAGAAAAAGTGTATACAGAAAAAGAAAAATATTTTTCTTTTACTTTTAAGCTAAAGTGATGAAGATAAAGATAGCTTTTATGGTTACAATAACAGCACATTCAGAAGCATAAAGCATGATCAAATAAGGAAAATTTGAGATCTTGGAATATGTTTAAGATTTTCTTATTTGTTCTTCCTATTTTAACAATTGATCTTCTTTCTTTCAATAGAAGAGAATTATGATAGTACTCGTGTATATATAACAAGTACATTTTGTGTTGAAAAAAGTCACACAATACAGATAGATTTGTTCGGATTATGGTCTGAATTATCTTAGACCAATGTGTTTGTGTTAGTTTATCAATAGTTTTAAACTTTGGTAGATGTGATACTTCATCATTAGTTGCATCATACCAATAGTGGATAGTTCTAAACATCTGCCTATTTACGGCTTCAAGATAATTTTGTTTAGATTTTGATAAGATTGGGAGAATGTTCAACAATGATTGATAATATGGTCTTATATAAGCATTATATAGTTGATAAGCTATAGATTCACTTATCATTCGACTAGAAATCAAAAACTTAAATATTTTAGAATTTTTACGAATTTTGGATTCTATATGATTAAGATGTGATGTGAATGACAGTTTACTGTCAAGAATAGTTTCAAGATATTTTATTTTATCACAATGATAGATAAGGTGTTCATCACAATCGATATGAAGAGGAATGTTAGGAACCACTTGTCGATGGAATAATACCCAGAACATAAGAATATATTATATTACTCTTCTTTTTACAAATAACTTCTGTTGGTTTTTCGCTAGTAAAAGAAAGAGTTTTGGTAAGAACATATCCTCATTGAAACGTATAACCATCACTATTTAATATTTCACAAGGCGAATAAATCAACATTGAAAGTTTTTTTTATTTTCAACCCAATGCTGAGCATCTAAAATATATAAATTACATATATCGTATTAAGATAAATACTCTATAATCTCCAATGAAATATTGAATATCATCAAATTCAAAACTTTTCTAGTTCAGCTAGTTCATGTTATACGTTTGTTATATCTTCTTGATGAAATTCAAATTTTCTTTTTCGAACGCGCTGATGCATAATTCACTTGCTTTAGAAATCGTGCCTTTTGAATTCTAGAAATGTATAAAACAATATTATAAACAGCCTCTTTTTCGATTGATCGTTCTTTATAAAATTCCTTTGACACATAATCTTTTATTTTTTCGACTTTTTCCGATTTTCTTGTTTCGATTTTTTTGATATAAAATGTTTTGCCTTCTTTCACATTTATTATTGGATTTATAGGCAAATATAACACATTTTACACAGTTTAATAGTAGTAAAATTTTACAAGTTAGTTTCTCTCTGCTCTTCGATGTGAATTGATCACAGATACATTGTTTACAGTCTATTTCACGAGTTGTCTACAGATAAGCAACCAATTGGATCCAGCAATCATCCAATACATTTTACTGTACATTTTCAACTGATTTCATCATGACTTGCCATTTTGTTTGGAATGGTACCTGCGCAATCCATCATTGTTCATACTAGCAAACTATTTTGTGATTTGACTTCGCTAATACTTAGGTTAAACACGATCATGGCAATTCGAAAAAGTGTGCATAAATTTTGCATCCTTGATCGCATCAAGGTTTGCAAGTTGAGCGTACAGTGAAGATGGAACCAAAATCAAAATAAACAAGAGCTTATTTATGCAGAGCAAGCTTACATAAAAACAATTTACGATTGTTACTAGTTCTAGATTTGTGTATGAAACAATATATAGTACTCTATTCTACGTGCAAATGTTTTTTCAGAGTAGGTGTTGCGTTTTGTTTTGCGTACCCATGTTGTTTTCTTCATGTTTCGGAAGATTAGACGTCTTTTAGATATGTAGCAAATGGACTATAATACTTATGTCAAAAAGAAAAATCAGGAGCACAATTTCAGTCAGCAAGGGATATTGACCACTTAAGTCAATACAAATAGTTTAAAGTACCTCAAAATCAACTTTTCACGCCTTATGTGTAAGCAGCTCAACGAAGAGTGGAAGATAGATAGAGAGAGAGAGACACTTGCCTTCATTCCAGCAATGTTTGAAAATAGCGTGATCTTTGTTCCTTGGTAGCAAAAAAAACGATTGTTTCTACCTAAAATTGTCGCTTATCGCATCCGGGCTTCTGCTGCGAATGTCTGTACTTTATTTCACCTATCTTCAAGAGCGATCAATCATTGTCGTATCAAATAAGAACACTATCATGCAAAAACTTTTATCTTCTCATGTTAATATTTTCAGATACAGCTTGAAAGAGACAAATTGAAAAAAGGTAATTGAAAAATGATGGAATATATTAATGTGCCTCGTTCCTTGGGGTTCGATGAATATTTCGATCATTTTTCTGGCAGTATCGAACCTAATTAACCACATTTATTGAAGACAGAGTTATCATTACATTTCGTATACTTGAATGTGAACTGACTTGGCTGTAGACGGTTCGATTTGTTCAAAAGCCAGAACTATTCAATTGGAACACAGAAAAAAAGTCGAAAAGAGAAAAACACATTGTACAGAAAGAAAATATAATGTCAACTCTCAGTTTGATATTAAAAGACTGCATATCTACGCCAAACTCTTTGAAACTCGTTACTTCTATTCAACCGTAAGCGATAGTCATGTGACATTTCTTGTGTAAGCTTATGTCGATGCTCTTTACATATGAAAAAGAATTGTTGATGTGCAGAAAGAAATCACGTGAATTCAACTGATCTTCTTAGTAATGCCTTTTGAGAATGATAAGAATTCGAAGCAATCATTTTGAGCATGTGAATTAGATAATATTTTCTCTTCTTGATTTTGTTTTAAGCAGTTTTCAGGAGCGGTACTTCAACTTTCCTATCGAAAAAGAAAGCAAAAGTAAAACTATCCTTTCCTTTCATATGGAAAGTTTTTCTTTGCTTTCCCGAGACCTGGCCAAATTCGCAGGAGTCGGGAACTCATTGGGAATTGTGAACTCAAAGTGTGTGGGTGTGGGTAGGAGTCCTCAAGTCCTATTTTTGAAAAAAAAAATTTTTTAATGCAGAAACAGACTTTTTGAGAAAAAAAGAATTTTTTCGAAAAAAAAATTTTTGAAAAAAAAGGACTTGAGGAGCCCTACCCACACTCACACACACTTTGAGTTTCCAATTCCCAATGAGTTCCCGACTCCTGGGAATTTGGCCACTGCTGAAGACATGAAAAGAAATTAGAAATATTGTTGTTGCGTGTATATGATAGTCAGACTAACATGCTTTCTTGAATTCGTCGAGCAGTATATATTTGCTTCTGCCAATTTACTTAACTTGACAAAGTCGGCGAGCTACAAAGGAAAGTTTTTATAATCCATAGCTAGAGAACAAGTTCGAATATTTCAAAGGTATTTATTTGGTAAAATCAAAGGTGTGGATCAGTACTTGACACTACAAATGTACTATAAATAGTTGTTTTACATGATGAACTCTGACGCAACATCTTTTCCTATAATGTTTATCATACGATAGTAATAGGGTCATCATAAGTGTGAATAGTCATGAAAAGATTAGTCACTGTATCGGCTCTTATTGTCAGCTATATTGTTTGATGACATGCTGTTGTCATTCGTTAGTCGTTGTATGGATTGCTACAGCAAAGTTTGTGATTGTGTTTGTCGTTGGATATATTTGAGTGTGACTACGTAACCGTAATACCAGGCGCACCAGATGAATGAGTTCTTTTCTATACACGCTAGCTGAAATGAGGTATAAGATGAAGGGCGTCGCAAAGCTAAGATGCAAGGGAAATTGAGATGTCATGCGAGCAAAGAAAAATGCGGGCGTAGATGAGATTGCAGTTGGCAGAACCAAAAAAAGATAGGTTATACATGTGGGCAGCGCAAGTAGAATATGAGTGCCCACTTGAACGAAAAGCATACGAAAAAGTTGATTTTCAGTACGTCGTTGAGATGAGTTTGCGGTAGAAACGACACGCACTCGTTTAGTATTGAAAATAGTCATAAGACCGAAGAGTGTCATGAGAAAAGGTGCCAGAAAACCAAAAATAAAAACTTGTACAACTGGATACAGTTGTTTGTAGACAGTGTCAGCTCGAATACGGCAACCGAATGTGTCTGTTGGTCGCAAGTCGATGAGTATTGCTGTATTACTGTAGATGAGCGCAAATAAAATGACAGTGAATATAATTACCCATCGAGCTACTTGAACGTTACTGAATTTGCGTAGTTTAGCACTTGCGGAACTGGCACAGTATCGATCAATTGAAGCCAGCACAATGAAGTATGGTGCCAAATTTACAGATAAATGGTTGAAATAAGTGAACACTTTGCACCAGACAAGAGACATCCTGGTTGGATCAATACGGAATCCATCGGCTAACAGACGACAGATGAGAATAACGCCCGAATAAAAGAGATTATTGACAGCAAGAGCCAAAAAATAACGAGAACATGCGTGCTTATACAAGACAGGTCTCGTGAGCACGGCAATGTTGAACGAATTACCCAACACGCCAGCAAAGATGATCACAGGCACGATTGATCGTGTGAGTTGAATAGCCAGTTGTGAGAGTGGATCAGTCATCGTAACAGTTAATGATTTACTAAAAAGAAAAAACTAAATATTTTATCTTTTCCCAGCGTCAACAATCTGTGGGCACGATGTTAAAGGAGATAACGATGTATCTCTTCAAGATACCAAAATCTATGCTCTTGCTGAAAACAAGAATCAATGATAAATCATCGATTGCCATTGGATCGCGTCTCCAAAAAGAGAAAATTTACTGAAATACTATGGAGATATTGACAACGATTTTAGCTGAAAATTATATGGAGTAACATTTACTGTTAGGAAATGGCACGGTTTCCGTTTTTTTGAGCACATATTTAACTACTGGTGCCGTGTGTCTCTTCTTAACGTTCTGTTCGATGCGTAGGATGTCTTTCTTTTGCCATTGGCTTTCAAAATGTTTGATTATGTTCATTTTCTCAATTCATTAATAATACTAAGTCCATGAGATAGATCAAACTAAGATTCCTCTCCACACCATATGTCATTACTTGATCCTACTTTTATAATCCATAGTGCCTGCAGATCATTCCCGATCATATAATAAGAAGCTAATCCGTGCCGTGGCTGTTATTATTGATACTCTACATAAAATATTCTACTAACGAGTGTATCCTATGCATCATTTTACTGTCTTACTTATTATTCCTCTTTCCGTTTCTCTGTTTTGCTTCTTCTATATGCTCTTGTTGTTTTCTCTTTCGCTCTATCTAGTTCGACTTTTGTTTTCCTCGAGTTATGTTTTTTGTTTGACCTACTTTTGTATCTTTTATTAAAATTGCCCGATGTTTTACAATTGAAAAAGAATAAGAATGAATTTTCTTCTTTTCTCGTTCTCAATTGCATAAAAGAGAAATTTTGTGACTTCGTAGCGCTCTTCATTATTTCGTTTAATCTCTGTGTAAATGCTCCTTTTCTCAAAAATAAGATATTCAAATTCTCTGAAAGTTGCTCATCATCTAACTTAAAGATCTTAAAACTTTGACGAGATGTCCAGATATTGTTTGGTACTTGAATCGATGATCTTCTAATTCTGATGACAGTTAATGGTAGGATGCAAGAGATAAACTTATTCGTTCATTAAGATCCAATTGAACTCTGGAAACAATATTTAACGCGTACTTACAGATGTTATGATGAATGTAATGCATTACATAAATTACTTGGTGTCATAATGCCGTTCTGACACTGAGTAACATTGTTGTACATGAAACAATGTCGAAGCAAATGCTGTTTACTTAGTTTGAAAGCACTTTCGTGGTATATGAATCTTACGATAAATGTTTATGTTTTACGTAAAGAAGTTCTTGATAATCATGATTTATCGATAAAAAAGTGAACACTGGATATAGACGTTTTGCTTATAGTGATTATACTGGTTGTATTCTTTGCAATACAAATTCAACCGCAGTTATACTATATGTATCAGTCATATTACTGCAAGTTCTAATATGTTTTTAATATCACTTATTTTAGATATACTCGGCGATTCATAATGATTGCAACAGTTAATATTTTGCAAGTACTTCAGCACAAATAAATCATATAATCTTTATATTATTTAAAAAAGATGTGCCGTGAAATTCGCTACAACAATGACAAAGAGAAATCCTACTGAATTACTTGAATGTTTTTTTTATGGTATTGAAATGTCCCATTACTTGGAGGAAAAGAAAAATGAAACGACATTGATTATTTTGCATATATGTCGACACTAACTAGTCATAAAAGCTTAACTTGTTTTTTTTACATACGTCGTGAAGCTTCTATTGCTTTTACATTAAAAAAGTCTTTAAAAATTGTGTTGATGAGGTCTTTAGATGACAAAAAGTAAAGATCTTTATGATATCATTATTGCCCATTATAAAAATGGGAAAAAAAGGTTCCGACATGTTAAGTATGTTAGCTAATAAGGTGCATCATGCTATAGTCCATTATTGGATACAATGTTTCAATTAGAGTGGTTTGGTTGATGCACACAAATCACCAGGAAAAAGATGCAATAGGCAAATCAACATATTAGTTACTTGAGATTTCGAGAGTTTTTCTTCTCATTTTTGTAATGGGTAATAACGATATCACAAAGATCTTTACTTTTTGTCATCTAAAAACCTCATCAACACAATTTAAAAACTCTTTTAATGTAAAAGCAATAGGAACTCCAAGACGTATGTAAAAATAACATTTTAAACTTTTATGATTTGTTAGTGTCAACATATATGCAAAATAATCAGTGCCATATACTACTTCACTTTTAGGTTTATAAAAAAATCATTCAAATGACTCAATAGAATTTCTCACTGTTATTCTAGTAGAGAATTTCACAATGCATCTTTAAAAGAAATCAAGATTATAAGATTTATCTGTGCTGAGATATTTGCAAAATACTAACTGTCACAATCATTATGAATCACCCGATATTTCAACAAAAGCAAATTTTTAAAGCCTTGAACCTTTTTCGTAATGATGCTCTTTTCAAGTCTTCAAAATAATACAGCGAAAAGTCTCGTTGAAGTTGTCTTGATGACGCGTTTCATTACTAGGAGTAAAGATTAGAATAATCTTGCAAGATAATCTTGCTAACGGTGGTTGATTAGTGTATAAATTCGTTCAATAATATGACAGAACATTCTTTCTTTTGCTAAAAGATGCACAAATGAAACTCTGAATCAGAATTACAAGCAGAAGTAGGCATATACTGAACCCGAATGTTTAAGTTCAGGATTGACTGCATTCATTTTTAGTTAATGAGCAAAATGACATGGAAGTAAGACGAAAGGAAGGACTTCATGATTAGCCATGGTAAATGAATGCTCAGTCAAATAAATGATTCAAAACTTGAAAGGCTATTCTGCCTGTTCATTATTTATACTGGAGCACAAGAACTGTGCAACTGAGACATGACAAGGATCTGTCAACGCTTTTAAATTAATTTCAATTTTGAATTTTTTAACAGAATTTATAATTAAAGATTGTTGAAGTTGGAATGATAAATTCAATGAAAATGGTAATCATTGATCATACAAGAATGATTTATATTGCCAAATACAATCAATAATTTCTTTAATTTTTTCAAGAATCGTTTTATTTTAAAAAATTTTTAGTTTTCTTGAACAATCTCAAAACAAGAAAATTTTCGAATATTTTCTTTTAATTGTCCATTTTAAATCAGAGTTTTCATGTGCAATATTTAATAAAAAATAATCAGCTTCATGTCTTATTAAATATTTTACAATTTGTAAATGTTCATTAAAACAAACTGCATGCAATAGTGTCGAATCAATTATTACTTTTAATGTTGATAATTGATCTTTTTCAGTATATTCGGTATTTTTTTGTATTAACTGAACATTTATCTGTTTCAATAAGATATTTAACTAAATTAAAATAATTATTTCTTGCAGCACAATATAAAAAAGTTGTTCTGTAAAGATCAGATTTATCTTTCAATATTGAATAATATTCAATAAAATCTTTGACAATTGATCGATTTTCATTCCATGCAGCTTGACAAGCATCAAGTAAAAAGAATCTACCTTGAAGATCATGTAAAAAGAGATTTGATACATCTTTCGTAGATAAAGTTGAAAAGTTTTCTTTCTTAATCATTATTATTATATTTATATAATAAATTCAAAAGATAATTTTGACATCGAGACGATAAAGATGAAAGATATTCATTCAAGAGATCTTTTATTTTTATTTTTATTTTCAAATCATTTATCATTTGTTCTTTATGAGATTGTTTTTTTTTTTTTGACTGACCAAATTATTAAAACGTATCAGACACAACATTGATAAGTATATTTGTAAGCTTTGTCTCGGGTTTCTTTCGTTAATATTTTCATTGGCTGTGCTGCCAACTATTTTCAGAGACCAAATGTACATAATATTTGATGCGATGTAAAACTTAAAAATTTCTTTTCTTTCTCGTTGAAATGTTTTTCTATTTTGCAAAATATTGTGACACTTTTCTTGTTACATGGACAAAAAATAAACAATCGACCAGGTGAGAGAAGACATAAAGTGCTTTATTTGTTTAAGTACTAGTGCGTCAATAAACTTTTTGAAGAAAGATTCAGAATTTCAGTAAAATAAAAATAAAAATCGTGTTCGATCCATTGAAATCGAGCTTTGTAAATAAGATGTATCTTTATTTCACACTGATGATATTTACTCACATTAATTATTTGAAAGATTTGCTTTTGTAGATGTATCCATGTTTACAAAAAATGTAGAAATTCAATTAAAAATTATTATTATTTAAAAAATTTTAATAATCTATATTTTTTGTTAGTAATGCTATGTAGAAAACCGACTGAAAATGAAGGTTTGCATTACATGTTCTATAACCTTTAAGCGAATTATCTTTTAACTAATATCAATGAAAATTGTCGAATAAATCAAAAAATGAAAAAATTTCTCTCTAAACTGCAAATGAGAGTAAAAACAAACTTGGTCATGCACAGCTTCACTTGTGACATATTCATCTCCGATGAATGTTTAAAATTATTTTTGTAAAAATCAATGAAATTTATTTTGTTAATATTTGTTAAATTTCAATTGATTGTAAAGGTCGAGATAGATATTTCTTTATTCAAATCTTCCATTCGATGTGTATTTCAATGTATTGATCTAAGTTTCTAATGAGTCTCGAAACTCAAAATCGATATTATCGATTGTCACTTTTCGATAGTTTGAGGGCTTGGCGTTAAATCGTTTTGACGTGCAAGTTTTGACTACGGGAATGATTGTTTTTCAGTTGTCGAAAACTATCAAATAAAAATGAATGAAGAGATTTCAATATGAATACTTGCAATTAACTTTTGTCAAGTATTCAGAAGAAAAATATGAACTTTTACTTTTATTTCAAAGTCATCTTTCCAGTAGATAAAATGGTAATACTTTGATAGTTGTGTTTGTTAATTTTAAAATTTGTTATTTTATTTTTTCTACATCTCTGACAAATAGAAGAGTTTCGCTTTTATTGGACAAGCTATACATACAACTTGCTCAATAAATATGATATGTAATAATTATCTATTTCGTATGATAAAAAATGAAATCAATATTTTGAAACTTTTTGAAGGGTTCAAAACATAAAAACTCAATATGACTTTGTCTTCATGACGATCGCACATGAATATCAATCGTGATTTTTATTAATCAATGATACATCGATATTGCTTAAAAATTTATAAAAAATTCGAAGAAATTTCAATTAAGCAAGATTAAATCGAGCAATGGAAACTAATACTGAGATAGATATGCTTCAATTGAAGCATTTGGAAGGATCCTTTAGAATATATTTAGTTTTCTTGAATGGTCAGAACTTTAATAGATTTCGATGTTGTGGTATACCTTACTGCGTGCTATAAGACAAATGTATCAAAGATAAAGTCCATGCTTGTTCGTTCTCTTTCTTTCTGTGCATGCATATGTTGTTAACTACACCGATGTGTTTTTTTTTGTTCTGTCAGTTATTTTCTCTCACTGCCTTTTCTTTTGTTTTAGTGTTATTGCTCATGTATTTTTCCCAATCAATTATGTAATGTATTGGTATTTTCCTGCATTTACCCTAGCACCCGATACATATATAAATACCTGTTGTTATCTATGTGAGGTGGATCTATACGTCTAATCTAATAGCATCTGGTCTGATTAAACACCATAAATAAACTATAAATGTACAACAACATATATCGAACATAACATTCGAATCGTTGAAATATGTTCAAAGAGCCAGCAATATTCCTTTGATAGATTTTCTCTTTCTGGGTGCTAGAAATTTAATGACCATGAAGTGGCTCAAAACTAGAGTAGCAGAAACAAAATTACATGTTTCAAACTTTTGATTACTGATCGTACCATGGTATACTTTTCAAAGTTTATTTGAATTACTAGTTTATTTTCAGTAGAGCAGTGATTAAATGCACTGTTTGAGTAAGTAAACAAATGTATAGATCTATACATTGATTAACATTGTACTATTTAAACATTTGAATATGAAAAAAAACCATATTTATCTCATGTTGTTCAATATTTCTTGATGAAGTTTAGACAAGCTATTGATTACTAATAATTAGTTTTTAAATGTAAAGATGAGATTAATTTTTAAAAAGTTAGCTCATCAAGTTCATATAAAACATAAATATATATTATTTTATGAGACGAAATATATCAAGACGTATTTTAAAGCCTATTTTCTTAGGAAATTCATAAATGTATATATGTAAAATATTTTTAAAGATGTTTGCATCAGGCAAAAAATTTTTTTAATAGAAAGGTATGTACACGTGTCGATTTTCTTTATTGACTTGATGAGAAAGTTGGAAACAAGAAGAAAACAAAAGAAAAAAAAGTAAGAAGAAAGAGGAAATACAGTGAAATAAAAATGAGAATAAGTTTCCTAAACGTTAGAAAAATAATTAATATAGTTTGTTATTATTCATCAAAGAAATCTTCATATAGATCGAAATCAGTATTTTGTAAGTTTTATCTGATATTGAGTCATTCTGTTTTTTTTTCTATTTTTGTTTAATAATGATTCATCCACATGTCTGGGTTTCTTCTAGATAAAAAAAAAATGTTTCTCGTCATAATATTTGTCATTTAAAAATCTCAGTGATTTCTTCAAAACATCAATCGAACAACAATAGATCCAGTATTATCTCAAGTTAGATTATCGCATAAAGATTAATACGTATTACGATTAATTCTCCCCATAAAATGGTAGTAATACGTCTAAAAATCATTACTATTTTAATATTAAGTCTACTTATTAATATTATACTCGAATTAATATTCAATTCTGTTTTGAATTTCTATCCAAAAGTAACATTATGGGAACATATTCAATCATCATTAAAATTAAAAAGATTGATCGGTATCATTTTCATAGGATTAACATGTTTTGTTTTATTATTTGGAATATTGATAACAACATCTACTCGTGGTATATTTAACATTTACATAGCACTTTTAAAATTCTTTGAATTAATTCTACCTCTAATTGATATAATCAATTTACTTTTGATTTATCAGTACAAAATAAAATATTTTACTGAAGAAAACTCATATATTGCTGGCATAGAAATGAAAAAGACAACGCATCCATCAATGCGTTTTTTTCTTTCTTTAAATATTGCTTTAATTCGTTTAATAATCAATATTGATATTGTACGTGAAAAATTTAATTGTACATGGAAAAGAAAAGTTATTATTTTATTCGATTTGTTACTTTCTATTTTGATTAATATCAATTTTATTCGATATTCAACTAAAAATTTATTTCGTATTGGACGAAAAATAATTTTACCTATATTAATTTATCAATTAAATGGTCTTTTGTTTAATGAAACCTTTTATATAGATTCAATGAAATGGAATAGACATATCAAACAAAAAATCAATTCAATATTTTTAATGAAATCTATTTTTTCAATATTTGATCGGTTTAAACATGAAGACGAATATCTTATCTTAAAATTAATTGATTTATTACACTATATACAATGGATTATATTATTATTTTTTGTTTATTTATTCGCTTGTTCTAGATTCCAGTCGATAATTATTGACGGTTATGATAGTTTATTTTCCATAAGATATGTTCAAATTTTTCTTAAATCTCATGGACTTATTTTAATGATGTGCATAATTATTCCTTGCCTTCTATATTGTAATACATTGCAAAATAAAAATGTACTCGACCAATATGGATTTTCACACTATTTCATTGGATTTTATCCTTCATCAGGAACAAAATCGAATGAAATATTTCCTTATTCATCAATACAAATAAAAACTACAATTGCAAAAGATGTTAGGTGAGTGTTTTCATATTTTTTCTTGCTTGAAATATAAAATCAAGAATAATGACATAATACAAATAAAATTATACTGAATTAACTTCATCATATTTTATACCAAATACGTTCTTATCTTTGTTCTAAACGTTTGACCTCAAATTTCTTAGAAGATTTCTATTACATGGATAAAATCTTTTCTAGAGGATGCTGTCTTGCCTATAGTTACGTTACTAATTTTTTTTGTTCAAACATTCAGTTGTAATATTAAGTATGAATGATTATAGAATCGAATTTTATGAATAGATCATCACCAATACTCATGAAGAAGAAACAACAAACATGTTCGGTATGCTATGAAGATAAAGATTTAGATGAATTCGATGATCTATTCACTACTAATTGTCGACATTTAAATCGATCATTATGTAATTCTTGTCTCTTTCGTCATGTTCAACAAGTTTTTCAAATAACATTTACTGATGATATTTATTGCCCTGAATCCGATTGTCGTGTTAGATTTGATTATAGTACAGTAAAAAGTATTCTCTTCTTAAATGGTGATGACAAACTTGTTGAAAGATATGATCGATATGTACTTCATCGACAATTAGAACAAATGGATGAATTTATTTGGTGTTCTAATGTGTTATGTAATGTTGGACAAATAAATGAGGGTGGTGCACTAAATAATATTGTTACTTGTTTTAATTGTCATCAAAAAACATGTTTTACGCATAAAATTAAATGGCATGATAGATTAAGTTGTAAAGAACTCGATATGAGTATGGATCCAATTTATGAATCTAGTCGAAGATGGATTGTTGAAAATTCTAAAAAATGTCCCAATTGTCCATATCAAATAGAAAAAAATAATGGATGTGATCATATGACTTGTATCAAATGTCGTCATGAATTTTGTTGGTCATGTTTAGCAGATTTTCAACCTATACGAAAATATGGAAATCATCGACATAACCCTACGTGCAAACACTATGTCTCGTACAAGTGACAATAAACTCGTACACAAACTTTTCATTCTAATAAAGAAAACCACTTGATGCATTCTATAAATGCTCAAGACAACTGTCAGCATCTTCTTGGATGTACTAAACTTTTAGCAATTAAATATGTTCAGTATTTGTTGATGAAATACAAAATATGATCGATCTACTCTTCCCAAACAGAATTCAAAGCTTTTCATCAATCATTTTATTTGTATTAAAACATTCAACTAAATGGTTATTGTCTGAAAAAATTTTAATTTTGTTTGATTGAAGATGATACTTGTTGAATGTATATAGATAGAACTTTAATAGTTCAAGTCTGAAGTTAGACATATATAAACAGCATAAAGATGCTCGCAGTTTGAAAAATTCTAAAATGAGTGATGATCGCAGTTGATATTTATTGAAGGAACTTTGTCATGTGATTTATCATTTTCAAAATGAGTTTTACTTGATTAGGAACATCCTATTCAGATCGAAGAAAGCTTAAAAGAATTCCTACCTGTGAATCTTTCTTCTTGAGTTATGGTCATTTTTAGTGAGTTTTTCAAGAAAATGTCATGCTCCCAATCACCCACTCATGGTCTCAAACTTAACTTTCGAGTTTTGTTTGTAAAATCTACCCACATTAATTTTTTAAAGTAGTCAGTTTATTGGGAAAGTACCAGATTTTCTAGTATCTTCTATCTTCAAATGCCAATATTAAAAAACCTTGAGAACGTAGACGAAGATAATCACGACACCTGTACCAAATTCCGGATATACCTAATTAAATTTTCGTCGCTCAGAGTTTTGAAAGAGTGCTGCTAGATAGAATGTGCCATGTAAAAAAGGTAAAAATCCCTATCATATCAATTCGACCAATGACAGAAATCAATGTCAATGAATAGATAGTGAATAAAGTGCATCAAGATAGAATCATTTACGATAAAATCACACGTATGCGAATTTCCTAGGAAATAAAATATTAATCCAACGAATATAGATATCCCAAACATGTGGTAAATCGAGTGAGATTATGTATTGTGATACAAAAAATTAATTATTTCTTCATTCTTTCATTGTGTGAAAAACTTAACTCTCAACGGCTACTTTTTCATATGCAGGCTGTTTTTTTTATATAAAGGTGTATCTTAATATTTGAAAACTCAGGTTGAAGTATCTTTCAAAAAGTATTTCTGTGAATATTTTCTCTAGTAATACATATTTAATTGATAGGAAGCTAAATTTGATGAAAAACATTCTTCTCAGAAGGATATTCATAGTTATGACATAGAGTCTGGAAAGATGTAACGGTTGCCAGACCTTATTATTTAAAGTCAGTGTAGTGAGCTGCATACAGTCATATATGTCTTTTATGAAAAAGGGATTTTCCACTTGGGAGTTGTCTCCCTTAAGTGAAATTCCATCATCGTCATCGAAATCTTAGCACCGTGACTAAATGAGTTACTTCTACGATTAATACAACAGCAATAAAACTGAAAAATTAAGTATTAGTGTACGTAGTAGATGACTCTGTTAAATCGTCTGATTCAGTTTGGCTAACACATATGAATCCAACATACAGGTTTTGTTTTTTGACAAGATTAACTAGATTCAAATTTTCTAATGAGAGGTTTTCACCAACGGAGCCCAATTCGACTATGAACACTCTTATACCCAGATTACTTACTTTGAAGAAATGAATAGTGAAAAATAATAAAGAAATTGTATCTAAACGACTGATGGTGTCAGTACTTTAAAAAATAACAACAGAGTTCATTCTGCATCTATATCAAACACGCATTCGTATATGCCATGCAAAAGAGATACAACACAATGGTATATAAGAACAAAGTTTTAGAAGTCACGAGGAGTTACTGATTGATATGGCGGCAAGTGGTACATATTTGCCCAAACATGCGAAAGACAGACAGATGCATGAAAGCGAAAAAAGATTTGGAGTGGTGTAGCAATAGCGGCAATGATCGACCATGGAATGACATGGTAGAAGGCTAGTTGAAACGGATTTGCTTCATGCTTTGTCGTTGTTGTTGTTTTTTCAAACCAGAGACTCAGATCAAGCATGATCAGTAGAGTGATCATTTCACGTGCTGGGTATTCGTGTTTAAAAGTTCGTTTCAAACGCTTGCGCAATGCAAGGAGAATAAACAATGCATGTACAGTACCTTCGACGAATTCTAGAAGAGATAAAATCAGTAGAATCTACGTCATTCTAGTTGAAAACTAGTCTGACTCAAAGCTCAGTAAAGTATTTCATGGATTCATCTATAACTAATCTTAATCGTTTATTCTAACATGTATCATACCTAAAATAATGATTGCTACTTTAACATAGGCAAGCCATGTTGATGAACTCAGGTTACTAATAATGGCGAAAGCACTGAAGATCGAATACAAGTAGATGCCTGTCAATGAGACAATAATGAGAACATCGTCGAAACCTATTTGATAAATAAACATATTGGATGGTTTTCTTTTCTTTTCTTTCACTCACGTGTCGTCGTTCTGCGATAGCTCAATTTTCGAATTTTGATTAATGACCATATCGTAGCACATAGTGAAAGAGTTAATAAACACAAATTCACGATCTCAAGAATGGCAATGCTGAAATCTATCCTTTTCAAAGAGTTTGATATAGAATTCAATGGATTATGAACGGCAACAATCACATTAGGTATTATTGAAGGCATTGAATGTTGTTGATGCGATATCATTTTTGTACTTGTATGCATAGTATGTGAATGATCATGATCCGTGTTAGCCAATGAAGATGACGTCAAATGAATAGTATCACCGATTTTGTTTCGAAACATAGCATAGATAAGGGTAGAAATTATTGTACACGAGAAAAAGATCATTCCAGCAAAGAGCCCTTTTACGGATGCATGACAATTTACCATAAAAATATTTTTTGTTGATTCTTTATTCGATATTTTATGTTTAAACGTTTTCCCAATATTTTCCCAGATGAGATAGAATAGCTACATGAAATTAATGAGGTTGTATATGCATAGGTCACAAACAAGTAGAACTTACTGTCAGGCACATAAGACTAAATTCGATTGTACATGGATATAGGAGCGGTTTCAATTTCATGTAACCTTCACGGATGAAAGTATTAGGTCTTGGTCCATTGGCAAGTAAATTTGAACAATTCAACTGGAAGAGTAGTAGCCGATGGAGAAGATTCATTGTGTTTTGATTGTCTTCGATTCGGAAAAGTGTAAGAACAAAATAAATACAAAACAACGATGATCACTCACCATTACTAAAGTGGCTAGCGGTACTATGGTAGTGTGTCATAGCCACTTCATGACCATTTAATTCTGTGATTTGTGATATGGTTTCAATCACAACCATGCGAAACCTGTCAAAATACGTAATGCGGCATTATCTTATGGTTTTAGAATTTGATAGAAATATTGTTTGACGAAATTTAGATCGTTTGTAACTCATTTTTAGATTATGATAAAATTATCAGAATTAAAATTTATTTCAAAAGTTTTAAAATAAGCTGAATTGTAGATGAATAACAGATGATATTGATCCAAGGAAAACTGAGAAATCAAATGGTTTGATTTTTCTTTATCAAAAAGTGTAAAGAAACGAATAGATCTTTTCCAGATCACAAGATTTCGCTTTTTTACTTTCAAGGATGATATTCGCATCAATGAATGCTCGAAAATAAATTTAACCATTCTTATTTGGAGTCACAAAGGAACCTACCATACACATAAATTAGTAACCACGATATGAATCACTGCCAAACGAGCAAGACTCTCATGAGCTCGAATGATGAGCTAAAGTATGATGAATTTTCGACTTATTATTTGATATTGCATTGTTTCAGAATAACATACGTTTGAATGTTTGAAAACGAAGAAGAATTGAATGAAGGTGAAGACTAACCGCGAGAAATCATCCATTACAGCTGTCCATCGTGTACACGATCCATTTTCCACATTACTCAGAATCGATAGACTCGAATGAATGACTGTGCCAAGACAAAAAACTAGAATGATCTTATTAGATGTACAGCATTGGCTAATATTTTTTTGTTCAACTTACTTCCGATGCCTACACGAGTATAAAGACCACCAACAATTGAATTATCATCGTAATTGTAACCAATAACGTGTTGAAAAATACTCTCTCTTCGATGGCGTACATAAGCTATTAGGTTATGTTTTTCGGCTGGATCAAGAGCACGTCGTCGAGTTAAAATATCTCGTACCGTATCCATTGTTGGTTTTGCTATTGATAATCGGTCTAAGAGATTGTCCGAAGAGTCCGATTTAATGCGACGGCCACGAAAACTAAGTGCCTCTTCTTTGTCTGTTACTGACTCATTGGAGTTTTTCTCTAGTTGTGCTTCATCATTATCACCTAATTGGCTTTTTTCGGACTCATCAAATAATTTTAACTTAATATGGGGTTTAGTCAAGGATTCAGAAGTCGGTTCTGACAATGTCGATACGAGTTTTTTCTGTGCAAGACGAACATCACTTGCCAAATCAGTCTGGTTGGATTCCAGTTGGTTCAAAGTTCCGGTAGGAATTTCGACTTTATGTCGATGACGAATGATATCAATAATACAGAACGTAATCCAAATGATGGATACCCAGTATAGATAAGTGAAGAAGATCTATGATGCAGTGAAATCGATGTTGTTCGTAAATTCCAATTCTTCTAAGAATTCGCATGCTTACCTCAGTCAAGTGTTTGATAATTTCAGCTTCCCATGTTGGTACAATAGCATGCGAAATTGACAAGGATACACCACCAATGAAGATAACTAATGAACGATAGTGTTTATAGTCACTGCAAGCAAAATCATGTTTCGAATCAGCAGCTCATCTGTCAATCATATTAGATTGAGTTAATCGTTTCAGGATGTGACTCTGAATCAAGAGATGGCCTACTCCCGCGCTCTCGTTAGAAATTTGCTATTGGACTAAAAGACTCAGTTGTCATAATACATTCTTCAATCTTATTATAAATTGAAGAGGTCTACTAATGAAGAGGAAATTAAGAAATACCTTTCAGTGTTGATTTCAGTTCAACACTAAAATCCAGTCGAAAAAAAATATCGTAAAATGTTGAGACTTATTAATATAGTATGTCAGAATAAAATTATGTTAAATATAACATTAGTTATCGAAGTATTCATCCTGTCTATCTATACACTTGCCAAATGAATACTATTTTCTGTTAACCACTTCATTTTCAACTAATATATTCTTCTGAGAATAGTTTACCATCACTCGGATTGCTTAGCATAAATCGATCATGAACAATCAGAAATACATCAATCGCTTTCTTTCTCTGATTTTCTTCCTGGTTCATTGAGTCGCGATAAGATTGTAACTTCGCGACCTTTATTTTACCATGTACGTATGTTTGATAGTTCAAAACAGCAATATCTCATGGTGAAGCATCAAAATACATCAAAATATGAGATGTACTAGGACTACAAAATATGACTCGAACTTTCAAAAGCAGCTTAGCGAATCTAATATCTGAAGCGAGTCAAAATTGACTGCTTTCTTTTCTAGAGCTCTATCTACCAGTCAAAGAAAGATTACTTCGATACTGCTTATGACAAACATTGCAAGAGATAGAAGGGTATAAGACTTCAATAGTTTTAAAATAACACTCTATCAGGACTTCATCAAAAACGTTAATATTTTTTAGGAAAGATAAACTAGAATATGGTCGTTAGATTATAGTATAAAATATTTTGTTTTATCATCGTTTTCTAAATGAAGAGAAAAGTATGGCGCATCAGAACGAAATGATCAACAATCTGCATCGTAAGATCTTTGCAGAGTTTTATACTAAAAGTACAATTCTCGCACAAAAAAGGAGTCAGTTCAGCGAATTCTATTGGAATACACGAGAAAATTGAATTTCAACCAATAAAAAGGCAGCGAAGTCAATTTACACTGTTTATACACTTTTCCTCGCGCGCCATCGTCTTTTCAATAGTGTCTCTGTATGCAGGATGAAGCCCTAAGATTGTTACATAGTTGTATCTGAAGGGGCCTTAATATGTTGCCCATAGAGAGTAGCGGGTCCGGGTCCAGAAAATTAATGCCACCCGGGTCCGGGACCGGGTCCGGGTGTAGAAATTTGATATCACCCGGGTCCGGGTCCATATGTGATTTATTTTCAGACCCGGTTTGCATTCAACTGCAAATCTAAGTACTGGAGAGTTCAGACCAACGTATAATATTTTCTGTATTCTGTTTCAAAATTTCTTGGCTATTTTCAATTTTGTAATTAAAAAGTCATTTTAAATACAAATAAAAAAATGAGGTTGAAAAAAACAAGAAAAATGAAAAAAAAAATAGACGAATATTAATAAGTTACTGTTGGTTTGAGAATTTTCAATGATCAGTTTTGATTATCAATTAATTCTTTAATTTCCGTTTCGGTTAGCATAATGTTTTTTTCAGTTAAGCAATAAAATCTTAATTATTAAGCATCACGTTGCATGATGAACAAGTGAACAACAGGAAATACCTGTACATAAACTTTTCCTCTGAGAATAGCCAATAATTAGCTAAAACCATGAGTCTTTACTTGTTCATATATACAGATGGTGCTAGATATTGGCGAAACACTTAACGGGTCTTGGTCTGAACCCGACCGGGTCCGGGTCCGTATATGTCAAGCCCGGGTCTAGAAAATTAATGCCACCCGGGTCCGGGTCTGGGAATTTAATATCACCGGGTCTGGGTCCGGTTCGGATCCATAAAAACATGGACCCGCTACTCTCTAGTTGCCCAGTATGTGATTTCTATGTATTTATCAACAATGATTAAAGAAAAAAATATTTTTTAACATACAGCTCATACATATAGATATAAATATAGATAGATGTATAAATGTCTAATGAAAGTTACAACTTTGACAAGTTTCAAGACGAACGTAGTTATTATCAACAAGATAAGCTATCAAGACAGTTTTTAAAAATAGAAAGAAAAGATAATCGCAGTTTTTGAGAAAAGGATATTTTTTTGAGACATATTGTTGAAGAATGACAATGCAAATTACTTAACACTTTTGAATAGATGAATTTACATCGATTTCTTTTACCACGCCTTTTAAAGAAACATTCTGAACATTTACTGTCAGTAGGTAAAAGCTTGGAAGCTAGCGATTTCTATTGATAATTTTGGCTAGGGTATGGATGCTTTCATAACTCACATTGAATGACTTTTTGAACTGCCGTTACATAACCATATATCTATCGAGCTGTTTTAAAAATTAAATATAAAGAAACCATCATCTCATATGCTAGTGAAACCGATTTCTCATGCAATTAAAGATTCTATTTGAAATTTTATTCTATTTACTACTCCTAACAGTCAGCTACAAATTTTCTATAAATCGTTTTATTTCAACATAGTGCAAATTTTCAAAAAAAAAAAAGTCACACCAACTTTTATCCTCTTTCTGTCATCATGCTGCTTCATGTTTTTGTCATAAAATTTCACACAGTTGAGTTGAATGAATCGAGATTTTCCGTGATTGAGAACAAGGCAAATATGTATATTTTGAAGAAGCAATTATGTTTCTGAAGAACTCACTTGCTGAGGCAATTCAAAAGAAAAAGACTTCAGCCACAACATCCTCGCGCGATACTTAAACAAACTGATATATGTTGATATCCAAACTCCTATTCAGGTCAACATTGGACCCAACTAGACATATATGGAATCATACTGAATCTGAATTGGGACACCGACATATGTATTTTAAACAAATCTGGTAATTTTTTATTATGAAATTGAAGATAATTTATTATCGACTTATGATTAAAGTTGAGCATAACTTACCTAAACCATACAGTATGCTGAAAATTTTGTATACATCCGCATTCTCATAATTGGTTCTATACAGAAAAAAAAAGAGAAGGATGTCATTAGAAGGGAAAGTA